>JAECUM010049102.1:0-15627 GCA_016617855.1 Megalonaias nervosa
AATGAAGCCGCAAATCAAAAACTAGCAGAGTTAGCTGAAGAGGGGGAAAATATGTAGCAGCAAGTCTGATAGCGGGGTGTGGTCTCCCCCCGAAGTGGTCTTCGTATTAGACGATGATCAATAACATAACATGTTCAAACGTATGTCTGATCCCGCATTTGACATGGACGCACCGGTTCTCAAGGATGAGTCTGTGCGTGATTATCAATATTATTCTTATGACGCTCGAATTCCAGATCAGCATGGACGAATCGAATTACAAGTTCAAGATACGAGTAGGTATTTCTTGCCCGCTGAAGCATTTATTGAAGTTGAAGGTAAAATTTTTAAAGCGGATAATACTGAATACGATAACGATGTTGGTTTTGGTTTTGTTAACATCGGTATCATGGCGTTGTTTGACAGTGCCACGTACATGATTGATGGAAAAATATTGAATCCATTCAAAAAGATGTTGACGTTGCCACAACGATACTTGGTCTTGCGCGATACAGCGACGATTATTCAAAATCAGCTGGTCCATCAATGATGTTTACCAAGGACGCTTCTGATCATCCAAGTCACAAAAATGTAACTACAGGTAATGTAAGAAACGCTGCAGGAACCGCAGAAACTCCCGCAGTAATATCAATGAACGCAAATTTCTACTTAGGATTTGCATCACGTAAATCAATGTTAAAGGATAGAATGTTTTCATGTGCAATTCCATTATCACATATTTTTGGATTCTGCAGAAATGTTATAAAAGTTATTTTTGGAGCTAAGCACACAGTTGTACTTGTAAGAAAAACCACGGACGATGATGCAATATGGCACGTTGAAGGAGCTGACGCAGGTGCAACTGCGGCACTTCATGGTAAAGTAGTACTAACAAAACTTTCATTGTGGATGCCAGTAATGACTCCAACAATATCTGAAGAAGACCGTCTACTCTCTTTTATGGGTCAAGGTAGTAAATCGACGTTATCGTGGTTAACAATGACCACAGATGCTATTCAAAGTGCAATTAATGGTCTATTTACATGGCAAATAGCTTCTCAGCAAGGTATTTCTGCACCGCGACATATTTTCATTGCGCTTCAAAATAATGCACGAGTAAATAGTCAAATACGTAGCATTATGATATTTGGCAAACTTGGTGTTTCCGAGGTTTCCTTAAGAATAAATGGACATCAAGAACCATCCGAGGATATTTTATTGAATTTTGATCAAAATCATGTAGCGCGTGCGTATCATCGACTGATGACCTTTATGGGACGTGATCAAAATATTGATACTGGTTTACAAATATCACAGTTATATTTTACAACGCTGTATCCGATTTATTATTTTTCGCTGGAACATTTAGATTTAACCAGACAATCTGTTGTAGATGTACATTTTCGAGTTCGTGTTAACAGAAATATCGTAGAAATTCCTAATTACAGAGCAATCGCGGTTATTTTATCCGATAAAACAATGTTACTTGAAGGTGTTGGTGGCCGCATAAGAGTCGTTGATGCTCCCGTAGAGAATATGCAAGCGCTGATTTAAATCAGTATTTAGAAATCAAATATATATCATAAATGTCATATCATCATGTCAGTGTCAGTCTGACCCCGGTTCAGATTAAACGACTACAATCACCGTTAGCATCACGATGGGGAACAAAAATAACATTAAAACACGATCAAATGTCTGGTGCAAATAAATTATCGTTGACTGAGCGTCAATTCAAGAGATTCAATGAAGCTATACACGCCAATAAAGGAATACGATTAAATCTTTCCGTGGGTGCAATCAAGGATACTATTAAAACCGGAGGAATATTTCCACTTCTCGCAGCTATCCCAGCATTAATAGCCGCAGCCGCTCCAGCTGTTGCAAAAGCTGCTGCGTTAGGTGCAGTTGGAACCGCGGCTGGAATGGCATTAAAGAAAGCAACAGGAAAAGGATTAAGAAAAAGACGACGACGAGGTCATGGTCTGAGACTTCCAGGGTCTCGACCAAACAACGTATGGGGAAAAGGATTAAGAATTCCAGGGACTCAACGATAGTTCCACTATCGAATTTTGATCTTATCAACGCCGCTAATCAGTTAAATATAAAAAATTTTAGGTGTTTTTTATGCGTGATCAATTACCAAAAAATCCAAATCTGTCAGAAACAGGTATTATTAATCTTGATTCATCAACTGGGCCTGGCACTCACTGGGTCGCATACGCCATTGATCCACGTGGAATTGTTTATTTTGATTCGTATGGGTTGGAGCCACCTGTAGAATTTATGAAATATATTTCACAAACTACTGCACCAGTACGGAACGTACCAGTGTGGTATTCAACATTACCCACGCAAACCATGTTTGTTCCGCCGATATGTGGCCGTGAAGTATTATCGGTTCTTGATGCAATATCAAGATCGACAAAACCACCTCATAAAACTATACACGAATATACTATTGAACGACAACGACAGTAAATATAATGGTTGATATTTATGGAAGATCTTCTACTAGTGCTCGCACCAGCAAGAACAGCGACGATATCGATTTATCAAAATACGCCACCAAAGACGATCTTGCTGATATTATGAATTTATCTGGAGTTGACCGAGATGAAGTTGTTTTTTTTCAGGATAAATTCGGTGTTTTAAAGACAAGTAATATCAAGTGGATCGATATAATTCGTAGAATTCTTGGTGCCACCACGGACAATGTTCCAGTATTTACTGACGGTGGTAGAATCAGAGACTTAAATGTATCAATCGCAACTATCAGAGATGAAATTAAAAAAAGTGTCGCTGATCGTTTAAAATCCGCTTGTGATACAATGACAGGTGAACTTAACATGAATGGAAATAAAATCGTTGCTTTAAGAGAACCAGCAGGTGATGAAGATGCCGCAACAAAGAAGTATGTGGATGATAAAAATATTCCTACTGATGATAAAGTAAATACATTACGAGCCGAGTATGACGTTCATGTAAATATGTTTTTAAATAATCGTAAAAAATTTCAAAAACTTAATGATATCGTTGAAGAATTCTTTGGAAATCCACCAACCGTTGATATTAAACTCACCGACATTGATACAAAACTCAATGATATTGTCAGCAGAATTCCTAATATCAATGAAAAAACGAGTCTGATTAAAATTCCACATAAACATATTAGCAACATCACGTACACGGTGGCGTCTGGGGTATCAACGTGGACACCGCGCGATAACACTCTCGAATATACCGCAGAAGTAACTGGGTTATACAGGTTGTCCATGCATGGTTGGGAAATTACTGCGGTCACTTCATCATCGCCGAATGTATATCATAATCCTCTACTGGTGATGCTAACCAAGGACACCAAAGAAACATTTTCGTTGACATCAACGGAAATACCCCCGAGACGTTACTGGTGGTGTCTGGAATTTATCACTGTCTTAGACAACAATAATTAAGTATAATGATAGACGCTGGCGCTGATTGCGCTCACAGATACAGATACGATCAAGTAACAACATGGCAGAATAAATTAAAAACCATCATCGATAATTATACAGCTCAAATAAAGAAATATCGTAGACGTGCAACTGTCGTTGATATCATGGTTTATTCGGTTTCTACGCTAGTCTTTGGAACCGTAGTATTATCAACGCTGACGATGACAGCGCCGATCATTGTAACAATCATTGTTTCATCGTTAACATCGATCGCTGGAATATTTAATATAATCGCAAAGAAGATAAATACTTGTACAAATGAAAAATTGAACGAGTACACGATGAAATTACACACAGCAACGACCGCATACTCTAAATTGTCATCGTTGATTTCTTCGTCGCTCAATGACAGAATAATCACCGTCGAAGAATTCAGTATCGCAATAAAGATCTACAATGAAGTTTTCGAGGACAACTTCGTCGACGATGTCGTCGTCGGTGATTTAAAACAATAATAGTATAATAATGTCAACGTTCGATCAGCGATCGCAGGAATTATTGCAACAGATCGTCACAAATACTGCTCCGTTAAGAACCACAATGATATCGGCGAGTTCAACGTCGCCTGAATTCGGTATTAATTTTCCAACCGCAATACCAGCTTCCGGAATAGCGCTAGCGCAATTACGGGTTTATTATAGTTGGCCCAATATTAGGTCAAAATCATTCGGTGGACTGCAAGTAGTTAGTATTCCAACTGGTAGTTATCAAATAGAACAGATCAATGCAGAATTCCAGCACAGAATTAAATCCATCACAGGAAAAGAATCAAAGATTGCCATTACTGTTCATGAGCCAACATTGTCTTCGGCCATCGAAATATTATCACCGGATTACGCCGTTGATATTTATCAGTCGTCGATCAGGACAGTATTAGGATGGCCAGATATTCAACCTCCATATGAAGGTCCGCTACAACCACGAGGAGATGAATGTTTGACGACGGAGCAAAAATTTATGAAAACACCCGAATACAGAAATAAATACCCACGGAACGTTGATGAATATTTTATCGCCGATGATGGACAAAAAATATTTTTATTACAAGATAATTTTCGGCTGGTCGAAGGGGGTTATTTTCTTGGTACTACTCCTAATTTTTTTCTTGAATCGATCACAGATGAATTTGATAGAATTCATAAACATATAAAAAATTTAATTATTGATTTAACAAAAAATTACAACGATGACGTAAAAAAAATATTATTGATTTAATTAAGCATCTAAACGCAGTAATATCTGACTATACACATATGATACATGTGATAGATGAAAACGTTAAATTTTATGAAAAAGTATTTATTAAAAATTATGGTATTGATAAATTGACTATACGTTTTGATATAAAGGAATATATAAAAATTAATATCCACGATATTGATTATAATATTATTCCCCAAATTGATCTTGACATCGCAAATATGTTTCCCGCGATCCTTGAGTCGTATCGGAGAATAGCCCCACCAGCAAGTATTCTTCGACACAATAACGATCCGTATGGTTGTGGCCGTCATGTCTCACCGAACATCGTCGCGATCACATCAACGATCGCTGTCAATCTAGTATGTGACGCCGTCGATGGCAGTTATCAAGTCGGTAACGAAGTTACTGGTGAAAAATCCAATCAGGCCCAACAAGGATACATTCTCTACTTATTTACACCTCAAGTCCCCCCAGGTTATTTAATTGTATCAGAACCAATCAATGTTGTTTATCTGCGATGTCATAGTCGTCTCTTATCACGGATACATTTCAAACTTACTGACCAGTCTGGCCACTTGCTCGATCTGAGGTCGGAGTTGTTGAATATAAACTTGTATGTACGCTCATAGAGCGTCATCGTAGATCTCACGCTCGTGAGCGTCATCGTAGAACTTCATCGTAGAGAGTCATCGTAGTCCGTGATTACATCACGGCGAAAAATACCAAGTAAAAAAAAAAAATAATTATTTGATATTTTTTTTTTACCCGTAATTTCGTCAGTGACTGTTGTCACCGGGATCAGAAATGAATTGTTCCGGTTTCACAATGTTACAGGTGACAATATTAGTTTCGTTATCAACGTCACTATGATCAGAGTCACACTCGTCTTTATCTTTAGCCAGTAATTCTTCCGCATCTTTGTTCATCAACTCCGTCGGTGACACAGTCACTGACACATGATATCTCTCAGCTGTTTTATACGTCCGTGTACGAGTCTTTTCGTTTCGTATTCGTGAGATAATTCTAACATAACCCGCTCGATGGCCCGTGAAAGAGGAGCAAATAATTTCACCTGCGTATCCGTGATTGTCGCCAGCGATCGTAACATCGCCTGATGAATTAACTTTATGAATCTATAATCGGTGGGTAAAGTATACCTATTTTCTGATTTCCGAATTTGTAATGATTCAAAATCACTCATTATTTTTTCAGGATCAAGTTGGTCAGATATTTTCACGCCGCTGTGTTGTAATTTTTTAATAGCAGAAATAATATCATTAATGTTTTCGTGATTCATTATTTTTTATATTATAAATTATTTGTTTAAATAAAAATAAAATATTTCTGAATAAAAATAAAAAATATTCTGAATAAAAATATAAGTAATAGTCCTCAGAGAGGACTTTTCTGAGATGATTGTTTTTTTTTTGTATGATTATGATTATGAATATATACAAATGATGATGACGGGGAAGCCTTGTCTACGTCCAACAGATTTTGTAGACTCTCCCCCCATACACAAACCCCGGGGTGTGCAAAAGTTCACCCACCACGTGGTGGTATGATAGGAGAGTGTATTTTGTCTGTTGTGGATGTCGAGGAAATTCTCCGGAACCTCCCAATTATAATAGCATCTGTCGCCGAATGCAAGATAATATATCTTTAGCATTTTTGGAGACTCGAACACGCAGCGTTTACACTAGTGGATCCGCACGCAAACGCCTTAACCACACGGCTATCGGACCTGTTATGAATATATTGTTAAATTTAAGTATATAACTATTCGCACTGTCTCACACGGGACAATGTCATGGACGGCAGACCCCTACGCCGAAAGAATATTCTGATTCTGAATAAATTCTGCAATTTTATATATTTCTGCCGTTTCTGCCTTGTTAAAACACTGTATTTTTAACTGTAACACTGTTACGGGCCAGAACTGTGTTAGTAAATGCGTTGGATCGATATTATTCTGGTATATTCCGCCTACTACAGAACTGCGTGGATTCATTCAGTATAGTGTCGTCTGCTGCGATCGATATGTGTACAATGATATAAGTTTTTTTTTGTTTGTTTGAGAATATACTTTCTGTAATATAGTTGAGATATCTGGACTGAAGAGATATTTAAGTATTACGATTAGACTGTAGTACAATAACCGCTGAATTAATCTATCAGCGATGACGGATTTATCTCTCTTCATTATACATACCGGAACGTGATCTTTTGTTGAAATTTTTTCGAAAATGCTGATCTTCTTGAATTATTTGCAACAAAACGTACTGAAGGCATACAAATATCAAAATATTTGGCAGCCGCATTCATGGATGGGAATATAATTTCTTCACCTGTCTCTGTATCTGTTGATACAACTGACCTTTTTCCAAACATTTTACATCTCCCAGTATTTCCAAGTGCAATATTTTGACTCTGTGTAACAACTTCAAGATTACATAAAGAGTTATTTTGTTTATTACCGTCAATATGATTAATTACAAGTCCGTCTTTGATGATCCCATGAAAACACTCGAACACGAGCCTATGGGAGTAATAGCTTTTATCTTTTCTAACACGAAAAGAAAGGTAACCAATACCATTGTCAGTACCAAGTTTTTTCCTTCGACAATTTCTGATGACACCATCACGAGATGCTTCATAATTCTTGATGATGGGATGCTTAACAAATTCCTTTTGCTCCATTTATATATAATATTATTTGTCTAAATGATTATTTTGAAATCTGGCCAGATAGTCTTCAGCGGTTTTTAACGGAGATTCACCTGACGACTTCTTATCATAATATCGTTTTAGTTCTCTATATCTTTTACCACCGCACTTTACACACAACTGGGTTTCTCCTCTGACTCCAACACCGCATCGTAAACACGGTTTCGGTCCTAGACAACCATTTCGGAAACTTTGCATATGTTGGCCACAAAATTCATTCACGCATGATTTATTACAAGGAGTTGAAAATCCAATCATAAACCATCGGCATTTATTGTTTGTTTGAATCATTATATAGATATATATAATTAAAGTTTAATTAAATATATATTTGTCTTAAATATAGTATGGAGAAATTTGAGAGATTATCCACAATTGAACCTTCCACCGCAAGATTTGATCTTGACAAATTACCAAAATCTAAATTTAATTTTTCTATGCAAGATCTGGCTTTGATAAATAGCGATATAACCGATCGTATCCGTGAAGGTAAAAAAGAATTTCGCAATGATGGTGCGGCTCATACTTGGTCGACATTCAGGATTATGAACGACACCAGCGATGTTGTTGTTGACGCTAGAATGAGCTACGAACGAGGTAAAAATATTATTAACTACCTTGATATTCATCAAGGCAATCAGAGATATATTATTCTAGTAAAATTTATTGTGCAGACAGATGATGACACTTGGATTATTCGTGATAAACGTGAACCTGTACGACTTCATACTGGAAATAATACTGTTACATTAAATAAACAATCAAAACCAGGTGTGCTAACCGGTATTGATAAACCATATTATGAACGAGCGTATCCTGTCACGGCCGTTATCTATGCGATATATCCGTTAAATAATAAACCTAGCGTTGATAATCTCAAACCGATGAAATTCTCAAGGAGACTAAACTGCGTAACTGAGCGAGTTATGGAACATTTCTCAAAAGCAATACGCGGAAACGGTTTAACCGATCTAAAACGGACAAAAATAAATGAGTGGGCAGAAACAGTTAAAGATACCGGAGCATCTATCAGCGACGTTGCTAAGCTAGAAAAAAAAAAATTAAAATTTCCAATAACAGTAAAAGCACTAACCGGAGAGATTATATATAAGTCAAAATACCCATCAAGAGGAGCTCCAATAACAATCATTGATCATAACTCACATGCATGGACTGATGCTGTAACAATATTTCCACGAGATAGGACAGTTAAATTTTATGACGATTATATATTCGATGCTATCAGCGATATCAGTAAGAGTGACCCTGTATCTGTTTGGTTATTTCAGAGTTCAGCATCGGCATATTACGATCAATTTGTAAAACCTAACGGAGATATTTACCGTAGAGAATCTCTCCATGAAGAAATGAAGAATCTTGCACAACGCCTTTGGCGTGAATATAATTCTGAAGTTGAACAATTACTAAATAATTGTCTTACAGTTCCATCAGTTGCGGCTCACTTTGCTCAAGATAAAAATTCATGGAAACCAACACGATCAGAATTCCTTGAAGATGTTCAGAAAAGTTGTGTCGAATATGGACATGGCGGATTATGGAATACCAAATACGATCATCGTAAAGTTATATCGGTTGATATGGTTGCGTGTTATCCTGGAAGTTTTCTTGGATACGGAGAATGTTCTGAATACTTTAAAAGATTTGGTCATCCCACACACGAGATGACCAGAGTTGCGATAAATGGACCATTACCTGATTTTGATTTAACTGGATTCGCTTGTGTAAAATCATTTAAGTTCCGTAGTAATCTTCATCCGATCGTTTATGCATGGTTTGGTAGACATTTCTCAGAAAAATATTGGGTTCCACCGGTGCTATTACGATACATGTTTGATGTGGGAAACTTAGTGTCGTTGAGAGTAAGTGAAGCTATTATATCATATCATTCGCAGAAACAAGTTTGGTTACCACAACAAAAGAAACATTCACCCCTGACAGAGTGAGGCGAAGATTGGGATAAAATTGATTATGAAAATAAAGTTGCAAAAGATCTCGGTAGAAAAATAATCGGTAAATTTACTCAAGGAGGATCATATAATTATAAACGACATTGTACAAGATTAATCATGGATAATGCTGAGTTAGATTTTATAATTACTGATACAACGAACAAAGGAACATTTATAAGCAGAAGTAATGCTTATTTGTCAGACGGAACGATACTAGGTACAATCGTGAGTTATATCGATGGTGAGTCACCACAATTTACTCATTTAAGATCTTCTATGCTCGCTTACGTTTCTATAAATTTATTATCGATGATAAATAGATTTCCTTGTTACGCTGTCAGAGTTGCTACGGATTCATTTTATATAAACAGCGAGTATGTGGATTTGGTAAAACCGTTACTCGGTAGCGGCGAATGGGGATCATGGAGAATAAAACACGAAAGTATACTCGATTATTCTGAATCAGCAGACATTGATATCACGGAGACATATTACGGTAATGACAATCAAATATCAGTATCAACATCACCATGTGTATTTGATCCCGTGTCTAGACATAAAACCATTTATCTCAATGGACCTGGAGGATCTGGTAAAACAACACGTGCGATTGAATTATTTCGGCAGAGTTCTTCATTGACGACTTTGTCGTCGAACATGATTGTGTTGACACCTACACACAGACTAGCAAGAGAAATAAAACAACGAGGAGTAAAATCATGTACATACCATAGTTTCTTCAGATGGTGTGGAGATCCGTGGACACCTGAGCGAATGGGTGAAAAATATATTCCCAAAATCATCATCTGGGATGAGATTTGTACAGTATCGTTAGAAACATTAAAAATATTTCTCGATTGGTTACTGACAAAAAATACTGCGATAATTATGTGTGGCGATCATGGTCAACCACCACCTTTCGTCGGTCAGTCTCCACATGAGTGGTTAAAAACGTTTGTGTATTATTATGAAGAAATAAATGATGATCATAGAGCCATTGATGAAACTCTGAAAGAATTTAAAAGATTAATCAGACTACAGCCAGATAAAATACAATGTGAGATAATGCGTGAAATAATTCCGGAAACTCCTGTGAACGATTTTTGGAATTTATGGACCCCAAATGATTTGATAGTTGCGAGTAGAAACATAGTTCGTGATGAATTGCAAGAGAAATTATTTCTGTTACACAAGGAAAGATTTTCAACGTTACCTGTACCATTATGTTATCGCCCAGCAGATACTCGACGACAGAATATTGAAGTTGAAGTTCCAGGAACAAATGAAAAACAAAATCTTGTATTGAATGATATCATTTTGGTTGATATTGATGTTGTTGAAAGCTCGTTGAATATGAATAACTCACCGTGGAAATTGGGATATGCCATAACGATTCATTCGTCACAAGGACTTACTACAAATATCTGGATTGTCGATGACAGAATCGAATGGTCAAATTTAGTTTACCTCGCAGTATCTCGAGTCAGAAGAATATCTCAACTGTATAAAGTTGTCATAGACTCCACAAAAAATAATAATCAAACTGTTAGCGACACGGAAGGTGTTGTTGGCGTAATAAGAAAAAAATTATCCGGTTATGAGCAATGTGACAAAAAAAATAATCGTGATTTTGATATCGATGTTGAATTTATAATGACGCTAAAACAACAACAGAATAATCGTTGTGTAATTTGCAACTGTTGCATGTTATGGGAATATTCGAGTAATAATCCAAGACAGTTCACCGTAGACAGAATTAATAGTGATCTTGGTCATACACGTGATAATGTCACATTGACATGTCTTGAATGCAATCGACGTCGGGGCGCTGGACGCCCTAGTGCTAGTTTACAAAAGTGAACGCGGTGGTAATTGTGTGTCTTCAGGAATTACTTGTAATTGTTCACGTACAAATCCACGTTGAGGAGCAGTTGAATCCAGTCTGTAGATGGCGGGTCTACCAGTGGATCTAACCACGCTAGAAATTTTATGTGTGGTCACACTCCAGATAGGATCAGTTGCTCTTTTTTTTTTACCCCCTTCAAGTTCACCAGGTTCATATAAACATCTTACAGTCACATTACCTAACACTGGTTGTTTTGAAAGTCACGTCGTTGTCCGTAACCATTGTCGACCACCTTGTGGTACGTGGGTATATGTTTTTTTTTGTAATTGCATTAATAGGTTTCATAGAAGTTGCACGAGTAATTTCATTATTTAACGCAGCTATCACACTTGGTAATCTAGCAACCCATTCACGAGATCTTGTATCTGTATGAATTATTTCCTTCGCATACTGGTATCCAAATAACCGCTTAGCGAGTGTTCGATTAAATCGTTCAACTATTGCCTGATCGCGATGAATTGCAATGTGTCCTCGTCTGATTTTAACGTTATGTTTTTTCATCAGAGATGATATTGCACCGAGAAATTCTTTGCCAGGATCAACTTGTAGCAACTGTGGCCATCGTAGGCCACCTTGTGGTCCGGATCCTCGTTGATAAATTCGTTCAAACGCAGATGCAACTTCAGTTGCTGTCTTTGTTGACAGTGGTTCTGCTTCTTTATATCTACTTGCAAAGTCAACGACAGTTAACACATATTTGTATGTGCGTGATTGACGTCCACGTGTTTTAATAGTATCGTGTGGTAAAAACAAAATATCTGCTTGATGAACTTCATTGGGGACGCTGACATCAAAATACGATACGCGTACTGAATTCTTTTAGGTGGACGTAGATAGATTTGCCATATTGCCTGTCGTGCTAACCACGCTGCAGCAACAGCACGTGAGACTTTTGCAGCTTCAGCAAGTTTACTAATCGCTGGTTTGCCCTTCCAATATCCTCTTGGGGAATAATAAATGGACTCCATTATAATAGTTATATAATTAATTACCCAGCTCCTAACATTATTTTACCTTTCATACCAGTTTTTACTAAGAAAGCAGCTAATTGTTCTCGAAATGATTTATTTTTTTTACAGCGTTTATGGCATGAATCAAATTTACATCAGCAAGATGTCGTTGTTGTAAATCTTTATTTCGATAAGCAATATCGTGAACGTAACATGCTTGATCGATTCCATTTACGGGATATTCACCAGACCGAGGTTGATCTTGATTGTCAAGACGAATATCTAAACGAGTTCCTGGCCCACAATAATTATAACCCGGTAAGTGTTTTTCCCCGGGATATTTCGCCCACGGTAATCCTGGTAATCCTGGTAATTTTCCCAACGAAGCGGTGATATCACCTCCCGTCGCTGTACTTGAAATAAATTTATATTTTTTTGTGCCACATTTTTCACACTTATCTGTCAGTGCACGCTTTTTATTTTTTGTTATTATTGTTGCTAATCCAGTGGTGGACGTGGCTGCCCTGCATCGAACACAATATAGATTCATATTATTTATTATATGGATATAATTGACCTTTCTGTGACACGAAAACAATAGCCAGTTAAGCATCCCCCAGCGCTACCGAATTCTATTAGGGCAATCATAATAGGTCCATCTGGATCAGGCAAAACACAATTATTGCTTAATTTGATAATGAGGTGGCTCAAGTGGGATAAATTATATTTAGTAGCTCCATCCGTGGATGATCAGCGATGCTATGAAGTACGTAAAGATTTTAATGAAAATGCAAAATCATTATATGAAGACAGTGACGTTATTGATACTGATATTGATGAAGCGCCATCTGTAGATGACCTTGATGGAAGTATTAATAATTTAGTAGTATATGATGATGTCATGCTGGACAAACAATCAAATCCAGCTAGGATATTTTCTCGAGGTAGACATAAAAATACAGACGTGATTTATGTTACACAGTGTTATACACAAATCCCGAAAGTCATCAGGGATAACTGTAATATTTTAGTTGTGTTTAACGGAGTTGATAATCATACGCTGCAAAATATTTATTATACTTGGTGTTCAGGGGACATGGATATGATTAAGTTCAAACACTTTTTTCCAAAAGCACAAGCTACCCCGTTTGGTTTTATAACAATAAATTTACATGATCCGAAGTCGCGATATCGTAACGGACTTGATACAATATTTGGATAAAAACCACAGCAGCAGAGGGGGTGCGACCAACAAAAGTGACCAACACGTAAACGCGACCACGTAACGATGAAATACAAAATCGTCATCGCAGTAACATAGCAAGCTAACCCAACAGGGTTCTCTACGAGGCAAAGTTAGAGGTGCTGGTTTAACGTTATTGACGTTGAGATTTCATTTTCGTACGAAGCTTTATTTTTCATAAATAAGGTCTCAGGCAAATTGGTCTGTTCACCCTCTCTGCTGCTGCAACATTTTCAAAATAAAGAGAATATTTGTCTACTTCTTTTTCGCTAAAATGGGGTACTAGCCTAAAATTCTCAGTAATATCAAAACTTGAATTTGTATGTGGAGTAGGAATATGCCTTTCACTTGCCAGCTCTATTTCTTTTAACTTCATTTAATTTCCCTTTCATCCTTCTGTCTCTGTATTTGTCTCTCTCTCTCCTCCTCAAATTGTAACTGTTATTCTTTCTCTCTTTCCTTTCTCTCTGTCTCCTCTTTCTTAAATTGTAACTGCATTTGTTTATCTTTCTCTCTTTCCTGCCTCTCTCTTCTCTTTCTCAAATTGTAACTGTATTTGTTCTTTCTGTAACTGCATTTGTCTTTCTCTCTCTCTTTCTTCCAATTGCATTTGTTTCTCTTTCTTATCTCTCTGAAGTTTCAACTTCCTTAACTCTAATTCCATTTTGTACTTTAATTTTAATTCTTTAACTTTCATGCCAGAGTCTGATGCAGACCTATTGGCCGAGACCAAAACACTTTTATCCAAAAAAATTCTTCTCTACTAAATACTGGAGCAAAATGATTTTTTTTTTATTTCTTGCTTTGTTAAATAAACTTTGGCTTCAGAAAGTTCGTATTTTCTGGCAAGTTCAAGCAATTCATCTTTTTTTTCAAACAATCCAACTGCTCCTGGGTAGGATCTCAAAGACAAGTTTCCACTTTTCATGTCATTGTAGAAAAGCCTGTTGATTTCACTAAAGATTTCAAACAAAATGTGAAATAATACTTGGAATATAAACAAATTTGAAAACTAGGGGAATTTAAATTTCAAAAACTATTTTCTGAAATATTTTAGCCAAAATTCATATTTCTCAAGGATGAAGCCCCAATTTTCTTTGTTACGTGTCTAGGTCGTACAAAAGTAACAAAGAAATGAGTGAAGCCAACAAGCTTTGTCAAGTTTAACAATAATTTATTTTCCTAGAAAAACAAGGTTAAAATATGAAAAGAGGACTTACGGTTTATGAATCTAATCCAAAATTAATCCTAGAATTAATGAATATAAATCCTAGCAAGAAAAGTCCTAAGTGAATCACAGTTCGAATCCCGATGAAGTTCCAAAATGGAAGGCAATGACGTATTCTATAACCTGTTTTGTGTTGGCGTGTCGACAGTTCCTTGTTGAATCACTAAGAATAATAATCCGGCTTTAGAATTCCGAATAATTTCAAATAAATGTCTTTGTCGAAGAATTCGAATGAGCACAAGTGGTTTCCAGGGAAAATAAATTATTAATTCCAAAAAATAGAAAAATTCAAATCAAACTGGCAACAACAAAAATACCCTTCAACTCCAAAGGTATATTTGACGACTGAGAAATAAATCGTTATGAACTGTGTTTTAAGCCTAACTAAGACGCAATTCAGACCCTCGTGATCAGGCTACAAGTCTATTATTACGTAGGTCAGATATAACCTTGACTGAAATCAGTGAGTTCTTCAATGAGAATGGATATAAAAAGAATTTAAAAACTTCTTTACATTACAGGTTTTGCTGGTACTGAATCTAGTACCGATTGATACAATATAAACAAGCTACTGCTTGTTTATCAAGCTTAAAAGAACTAAACTTAATTTTCTGGAAAAATGTTAAATCCAGTAAATAAAGTTATCATTACAATAACATGTATTGAACAAAATAAAAATAAAAAAATTTAAAACTAGCAAACAAAAAATTTAATTACTTATACGTAACAATATAACACCGATTCAGTGCCATCATTTTTTGGTGATGCGTGCTTAGTCGTGACGGAATATGGGCTGGTGTGCGCAGGCAAGGCGATGGGTGCCATTTACTCGCGGACCTGGGTTTGAATCTCCGTAGAGTACGAATTAAAATTCTCTAACCTGTATGACAATATTGTTTGTATTAAATTATATATATATATATA
>JAECUM010049106.1:0-21478 GCA_016617855.1 Megalonaias nervosa
ATGATTTAGGGGGTCACGTGACCCCCCCCCCCTTGACCCATGCTCCTGGCGCCCATGGGCCTCTGTGTCATTCACCGGTGAGGTCGGAGGTGGGGGTGGGGACAGGAGGGTGATATAAAGTTGTGGCAGTAACTTAGAAACTATTGATATTTCCACCTTGTAACGATGTATATAGTAATTTAGCTTGAAAAGATAAACATATGTATGCAACTGAAATTGGCATTTGGTACTTTCCCTACCTTACGGAATTAGCTCCCTGTGACATAACTTGAAAACTTTAGATTCCCTGCCCTTAACCATATATTCACTGAAAGCGTATGGGAAAGGTAAGTTCATATATGCAGCTAAAGTTGGCATATAGTGTCTATTCATATCCTCTTGGATGTTATTCTTGTGGTGTAGATTTTGAAGGTGGGTAGGACGGAGCCTGGGATGGAGTGGGGGTATGTGTGTTTTGCAAATACCAATTCACTCCTTTTACAGTACAAAATACTTTTCAAGTAATTTAAAACTGAATGAGTTACAATATTAAAAGCATAGCATAAACTGTCAACACAAGCACAATACTGGCCAGGGGTGCATGTCTAAACATGAAAAGAGATCACATTACGCAGCTGCACGTTCAGAAACCTAATCATCTTTTATCAGGACCATTCCATGGGTTTTTTTTTTGCATAATTAGTTAGCCATTAACATAATCCTGTATGTCTTCAGACCTTTGCCGACCTATTGCATACTTATGATAGAAATATACACAGCCATAAATGATTTAAGTATTTTGAGACCAGAAAAATGCTTGTATGAATCCTGCCATCGGTTCAGCCTGAGTCGACTACTGTGGCGTGTCCCTGGGGAAGGCACTTGACTCCAGTTGCGTAGATATCATATAACCTTCATACGCTTAGCTGTCATCAAACACCTAACTAAACTGAGTTTTTAATGTTGTTCGCTATACACACGTACACACAGAGACAAACTGAGTATGGTTTCTAGTATTGGAGTCTGTGTCCAGTTTATGTTCTCAGTCTCGTGAGGACAGAGCTTGACCTAGGTTTCAATAAATTTCTAAAATTACTGTTGTAGTCAGAGGTAGAGTTAGTTGATAGGAAATAATAAGAATGGTACTCACGAATAATAAGAATGATGCTCACAAATTAATAAGATTGTTACTCACGAAGTAATAAAAATGATACTCACAAAGTAATAAGCATGATATTCAAGAAGTAATAAGAGTGATACTAAGGAATAAGCGATACTCATGAAGTAATAAGAGTAATACTCAGGAAAGTAATAAGAATGATACTCACAAAGTAATAAGAATAATACTGACGAAGTAATAAGAGTAACACTCACGAATAATACGAATTATACTCACGAAGGAATAAATATGATATTCAGAAAAGGAAGAACAAAATTTCTTTAGTTTAGTGAAACCAGGTCTTGGTCTTCGACCTATTTTCAACTTCACGTTTAAAACGCTGGTATTATAGCACCTATTTTCTTGTATAAATTTTGACACGGTTTATAAGCAAATTTTTTTTGAAAGAATCAAAGACAGTATATTACAAGTTTGTTTATCCAAGTGGTGATGACCTTTCCCGTCTCCTTCTTAAAGTTCATGAAAATAAGATAATCTAAACCAAAATAAACATGACCTTATTTATATCATTGTTCAGTACACAATGCTAACGCATGAAATCTATAACATTCTAGCCCAGTAGCAAATTTGACGAAATCTTCAAGGGTCAATGTCTTGTCTTCGGTGGAATAAACCGGAATGAACTGGCTTTGATGAGGACATGAACGCTGCTATTGATGTCAAGGCTAACTGATAAAAGTATGATACCATATCTGGTACTGCCAAAATGAGACACTACATATCAAATCAAGAACGAAGGGAATAATATAAACATAACTAACATGCAAACTAGACATTTTTATAATACAAGGAAAGTTCCCCGAACTGGCCCCAGTGTAACCACTTATATTTCAGCATACAGTTATATGATTTCTATTTTCCTTAAGCAATCATATGGGCATGGTGCCTACACGTTGCAATACTAGGACCAATGCTCAGTTATGTATACACTTGAAATTCCGTGTTTCGGCCTGAAGTTTTGACCGTTTGATGCTGTTGGTTTTCGTAAAGATCTTCGACACAGGTGTCCATTCTGTAAAATAGTGTCTTATACAGAGGAGCCGGATTAGGGATATTTGACTGTCTTTTATGTCACACAGAACACTGATATTCCGCGAATTCTGTTCTATTATAATTAAAAACAAATTTATTACCATGTTTAAACCTAGTATATAACTCTTCTGTACACATTTCACAATTCATTCTCTCAGTTTCGTATAATTTATGTAATTTTAGACTGAAGAGAACAAATTACTATTAAAATGAATGTCAGGATGAGTACAGTATTTTAATTTTCACGACTTCTTATTTTGACTGAAATACACTCGTGATTTGCTCTGAGTCGACGCAGAACGTTTGAAAAGACACATTCCGACATAAACATGATAACATGATAACCTATATAAGTTTATATCTTCCTTTTGATGTGGCATGCCACGTACACAGGAACGAATCAGTCTCAGATTATAAGCAATATACGATTCAGCAGTTTCCAAAACTAAAAACATTTCTTTCTTTTACTTATGTCAAATTCCTTTAATATAATGGTTTTAGAATATTAGTGACTGGTGTTTATTAATTGTTCAGGGAAGAGTAAATTATTTTCCAGGAATCCCATTTTTTTAGAAACGATCCCAGGTATGTACATATGAGAGAGAGAGAGAGAGAGAGAGAGAGAGAGAGAGAGAGATTTTTTTATTCAGCAAGTATTGAAACAAATTGTGGTACTTAATTATATTCATTTCATGTGGTGGGGATATTGGTCAGTTCTCCTGAAACAATTTACTCATGAGATACCTAATTAGTCCTTCCGTGATTACTGGAATGAGATACCTAATTAGTCCGGACGTAGTTAATTGAACGAGATATAATTAGTCCTGTCATGATTACTAGAACGAGATACTTAATTAGTCCGGATGTGATTACTAGAGCGAGATACATAAATAGTCCTGCCGTGATTACTAGAATGTGACATTTACACCGGACGTGATTACTAGAATAGCGGTGCTTCCACTACAGTGGTAAAATTAACCATATCAAAATATGCAATCTCTGACCAGAAAAATTGTAAACAACCAAAACAACTAAAAAAGAGCTAAGTCGTTTATAGCATATGTTAAACTTTATCATGTGGGCGGACATTTTGCAGACAAGTGATTGATATGGCCATTTTATATTAGACATACTAACGGCATGAGCAACACATTGGGGGAAATCGCATATTATAGATTTTAAATTTCTCAACAAACTGTGAAAGATTATTTAACCTAATTAAAGCCAAGACAAGACTCCTCGTGACCGGAACAATAAGAGATTCCATACGTCTCTGGAACCTAGATCATGTTTGAATATCACGTATATAATGTCCATAATTCCACCTTGCTAAAAGATCTTTTTCAATTCTTAATTGAAGTGCTCTGTCTGTCTCTCTCTCATATATATATATATATATATATATATATATATATATATATATATATATATATATATATATATATAACAAATAGATGTCTGTATGATGGAGACAAAATATACTCATCAGACTGAAATGTTGCCTTGGTTGTCGATTGAAATGCCTATTGATGAATTTGGCCATTGAACCTACTTTTACGACTATTTGAGCTCCCTAAATAAAAATATAAACTTCAAAAACTACTTCTTTGTTCGTTAAAGTTCAAACTTTCTTCTAAAACAATGAAGTCACACGTAACTATTTAAACTCCTGATTTTAAAAAATCCATGATCTTGGATAATACCTTTACGAAAATGTAGTACGTCCAGTTTGGAACTCAGAAACAAATACAAACGGTAGAGCTAATGATTACGTCATTGCCAATGTAATTTAACAGTATATAGTATTGTTAAAATAAACAAATGTATAAAAAAAATCAAGCAATACACTTTAACGCGGGGTCAGCTCAAACCTCATAGCGGTTGTTGAGCGTGTGCTTCAAGAATGACGCCTGTTGATAATATCACGTTCTAAATTTACCTGTTGAAGCTTTTTATTTTGGCTTCACTAACCTACTTTCAAGGCTGTTTTCAGCCCGGTAAAACAAACATTTCTTAAACTTTCTTTATTGAAATAAAGTTAAACATCTATTTCCAGCTGAGACGCTCAATGAAAAATCGAAGATGGGTATTATAAACCCATATTTCCCACCCCTTTCAATTTTAGTGCTAAAAATCGAACTTTCGCTAAAAGATTCGTGTAAATATTTTTTTTTTAAATTGAGCAAGTAGATATAATTCGTGAAAGTACAGAATCATGAAAGGACGTCATAATGCGGAAAGAAAGCTGTTTGGATCACGGTATGAACAGCTTTTCGAACACTCTGAGTTATTTTTCAGACATTTTGCAGATGTTTAATTAAAATCAGAATGATTTCAGCACGCATCTGCCTGGCTACTGACATTTACTGACTTGAACTCCGTGGTTTCAAGTTCAGATACAACGTTTCCGTCGTTTTTAGGGATCATTTGTCACTGTACGACATCCACTATTCAAAATGCAGTGTATTAGATGAAAAGCTTGAAAGAAAATAAAAGATGAAATAATAATTGTCTTCTTTTTAACTGAAGAAATTAAGCGAAGCCTGGAAAGGCTTGGATTTATCATTCGTGCCTGGAAAGGCTTTGGGTTTATCATTCGTGCCTGGAAAGGCTTGGATTTATCATTCGTGCCTGGAAGGCTTGGGTTTGTGATTCGTGCATAACGCAACAACAAACTGTCTGCGTATCAACCGCCGGGTAACATTTAAACATGCTGCGATTACGTTCAACAGATTACAATAACATCTCATACTCAGTTTTAAGCCACGCTTCTGAAATCTGATTGGCTGACGACCAAGCACTGACAAATTAAACGCAGGGATTTTGAGCTGATCCTGAATCTTAAGCGAGAATTTATTGTAATTTTGTTGCCAACACAATAAGAAAAAACAAACCGAAGTCCGGTGATTCAGTAGTTGAGTTTAACCCACGTTCGGTATAGGACAAATTTATTGTGACTGTGGGCCGTAATCAATAAAATACAAACCGATGTTTAACCCGCATCTTTAATGGCTGGCAACAAAGTGCATCGGATTATGTGACACGCAAAGTATCCAAATCTGAAACCAGTAAACTTGTTTAGGAACAGTCAATCATTATATGGTATCACTGTTCTTATTTAGCAATCGATCCATTAGCACTACAAAAATCAATCTCCACTAGACTATAAATTTGGTTCTATGAACGGTGCCAATGGTTGTGTTGCAAATTGGAGTTTAGATACTATTCATTTACTGGTGTACAAAACCATAATCGAATATAGCATAACAACAAGATTTTTTACGTAATGACAAATATTGTGGAACGTGTCAGACGAGATTGTTATGATGAAGAAATTTATATATGAAAATAACGGTATTTCTCTCGCTAAATACGCATTATCCTTCTCGACACACAATATGTACCGAACACGTATTCTGCAAGTAAATCTCCGTTATTCCGGACAGCGTGGTCTAAACAAAGTTCAATACGAGATTCAGTGGCAGAAAGGGAGATATATTGTAAAGTATATATTGTAAAGTATCTTCATTGAAACATCACTGCGATTATCTGTAACACAAGCAAATGTGGACTCTGTGTCTTATTGACGAAAATCTTCATCGACCTGGAATCTGGCAGAAAATGAAAAAAATCAAGGGAGCCGAGGACACGGAAATATCTTTGACTTTTTCAGTAACTCGTATGCTGAATGGGTTAAGGAAGCATGATTTTTCTTGATCTTATGATAGAAATTTGCACATGCATGATTGGTCAACACGTGAACAAAGCTTTGTTCCTGCGTCTCAGTAAAGAAACTCCCGAGATTGCCGTGTAACTCAAGGTCGTCAGGGTAAAACTAAATGTCACATGATTAATAACAGGGTTTCGTACAAACAAAAAAGTATGTTTTGCAACATCCATCTAAATACATGCATAAACATGGACACTACCTTAAGAAAAGCTTTAACAAAACAGAACTTCCTGCATGATGGATAAACGCCACTAAATTTTAAAATCTTTTTCGTTAATCAAAAAGCACAAACTAGGTCTTGATTTTTAATCACAACTTTAAATTCATTACAATATATTTTGAAAACACATTATTGTTGCACGTAGAAATAGTTTTGGTCGCTAATATATCAATACCCGCGCCATCTGGAAAATAGATCCTGTGAATGGATGGGAAAATAAACCACATTTCTTTGTTATGTATCCATAATGTGCGTCTATACAACCTCTAAACTTAGATATATGTCTTTACTGTGTGTTTATGCAATCGCAAACTTTATATATATATATATATATATATATATATATATATATATATATATATATATATATATATATACTGTACGTCTGTGCAGTCTTTAAACTTAGTGTGCTCGTGTTTCATAGCTTTGCCTTCTGATGTTTTGTCTTGTCAAACGCTTTCTTGTCGGTGCCGTAGTAGAAAATGGGCTCGTAGTTTGGATCTGTTAAAGCCTTGCGGTCGATATTGAAGTGGGAAATGTCATATTGCGTCTGGCCGTCAATTGCCATCTCGCTCAAAATCTTCCCAAGTAGGCTGGCAAACCTTCCAATAAAATCAATCAATCATCAGCATTGACGCACAAAACCATATAGCCGTTTCCTACATTCTTTTAAAAATGAAGTTTCAATATTCCTTATGTATCAGATGGCATTCATTCATGAAGTACAGATCAAAATATACAGCAGACTGTACGAGACTGATGTGTTCAATTATACAGGACCAATCGTAAGGAGGCGCGAATTAATATACCAAGGGATGCTTTAAATGAAATTGTATGTATAGTATTGAGTTACTTAAGCTGAATACCATAATGATGAACTCAATTTTTCCACGGCAAGCTACCAAGAACTTCACACACACACACACACACACACATATATATATATATATATACCACAAAAAGGAAACATCACATATATTTTGAACTAACTTTTCTTAGATCTTGGATGTCTAAGCATGACAATAATTGAAGAAAAATGTTTTTCTCTATATTAATTTAGAATGGCAGTACTTCATAATGTGGTCTTACTTGAAGGCATGTCCTGCGCCGCAGCACACAATCAGATTTTTCCATCCATACTTGTCACAGGTGTCCACAACGAAGTTACGATCCGGAGTGATATCATAGAGGCAAGTTTTGGTATACAACTTGGGACCAAGCGCCTGGAGGTAAGAGAATATATAATGACTAGACACGCGAATATACAGGTCATTTGAAGGGTCTATAAAGATTACTTATAAATTAGGTGCAACAATCATAGATGTCCATCTATCAATTAATTATATAATTAATTTAACCATGCATCAACTGTCCATATATATCCATCAATTTTTAAATTGAGTATCTATGTCTCTCAGTCTAGTTAGAAGCAAGTTAGTTGTCTCTTCCCCCTCTTATTGTCTTATTTAAAATATGTACGTGTCGTTTCTTGCAATAAATTACATACTCCAACTATAAATCTTATCTCACAAGAATTCAGGTAGGACTTTTACCGACATATTTTGATTGAGTTCTTAAGAGTGAGTCTAAAACGAACCTGTCTGACTCAATATTTCTGTCCAAATTAGTTACACCAAATCAAAGATCTCAAGTGTAGACGTTCATTTAAATGCAATTGTTTCACAAAACATCTGAGCCAGTTCTTTGCACATTGCTGGAGTATTCTGTACAGGTTTGGAACAGGAGTGGACAATTACATAGTAGCCATCTACCTTGGGTACCAGCTCCTTGTAGAGTTCTTCACAAGCTTTTTCACGGACGGGATCTGGTTCAAAGGTTCTAGTGTGAGCAGTAACAACTGGACCTGCAGCATCAATCCCGATCTTCGGTCCAGAGTTGTTATTGATGGGCATCATATAAAAGTCATACTTGGGGTCATGGAAGAACCATATAGGGTACCTGAGGACAATTTTAAAGGAGGATTTTAAAAAGGAAACAAGAATTTCAAATGAAACCATATTTAGGCAATCTTGTTGAGTACTATTATGCCAACATTAATTAGACAAGCCATCGTTTATTTTTGATTATGAGCGATTACATTTCAAGGGCAGACTTGTCAAGATAGTATTTCAGCCCGTTTTGTAAAAATAAAGATTCTGAAGGAAATAATTTTGGAACGTATGATTGCTTCCCGTTTATTATTATATCCACAGTATTTGTGAAGAGCTGCTAATATATGAATATTCACCTGCAATTATTCTATCTAATATTTTCACTTGTCTCTGCTTGTAAAGAGATACTGAATGCTAATATATAAATAGTCACCTGCAACTGTTTTCTCTAATATTTTCATTAGTGTCTGTTTGTAAAGAGATGTTGAATCTTCGAAGAACATTTATCATACTATACGTCAGACAACGTGCTAATATATAGGTACAAATTTGTCCTTATTGTAATGTTTGAAGTTCCGTTAAGCACGCAGTTACTTCGATACAAAGATTGATAGGTAAACAGTGCTTCAATTTCTACAAAATCAGACAAAACATACTTGTCCTTGGTGAAATCTTTCATATGTGGTGTGGCATGATACGTCACTTGTTCCTGTGTGACGTAGACTGGCACATGAACACCAGTTGATGATAGTACTTGGTTGATCCAAGCCCCTGATGTAACTATAACTTTGCGGCAGTAAAATTTACCCTTCGTAGTATGAACCTTCGTAAAAAAAAAAAGAAAAAAAAAAAAGAAAAAAGAAAAAAACATTAAGATTTAAACAATTCATCTATAGGTATTCTGCTTGTTCCGACTATTGTATATTCTGCAGAAAAAGTATTTTAGTCACTTATAATGACCCCTCTACTGCGCAAAACAGCTGTCGTTCACACAAAATCAAAATAGATTTCTGATTAATCCATTCGCGCACTACTTATAAATCTCTGACAAGACGACTTTCAAGTTATGGACATGAGCAAGTTCGATACATATGGAGTGTTTGTTATGAAACAAACGCTTTTTCATTGTTATGAATTTGAGCTTTTGGACAAACATTCTCGAATTTATTGAGAGGTCAGTTATCCCCATGCCATCCGTTCAGTTATCACGGTATTCGCACACCCTCCATTTGTTTGTGCCCCGCTACCGATTTTAAAATCAAACGGCATCAAGGATATAAAATGTGCACAGAACTCAGTCATTTCATTCACCGATTTATAAGTTTCAACCTGATTGTCGACAGGGGGTCCCAAACCCTTTCAACTTTTTGGCGTTTCGAATCAAACAGGACTTTCTTTAGTAACACGGTCACGATATTTGCTTGGGCGAGTCTATCTCTTCAAGCAACCATGTTTACGTAGTTCACCGTCTCTGATAATCTCAATAATTCCGTAAATTTTGAAGTTAATTTTTTTGAACACATGTATACAGAAGTTCCTCATTTTTATTTCCTTAACTTCTTTGCGAAATATTAAAACAAGATATTGCAAATATTGGAAGCAGACGACACAGTTTCTCCTGAAATAGACTGTTCTATAAACTATTAAAGGACAGTGGTCAGTCTGTGTGTTTACATCGAGAGCTTCGGTTTGCTTTGAAATGCCAATAAGTAGACTTATTAGATATCCCTTGTGAACAGTCAGGTTAGAAATCATAAATCAATAACTGAAATGACTAATTTCTGTGCATTTTATATCCTTGATGCTTTTCGTTTTTAAAATCGGTTGGGAAGGGGATACAATCAATCGGGAGGGTGTGAGAATACTATAGTAATATAGGAATCGTATCATCTGCTCATCGACTGGCAAGAGATATGACTTGGTTTAATTTTCATTTTTAATTCAGATTTGGAAACTTTCAGTTACCGAAGGGATAGTGTTATTTTTATCAAGGATGAACCAGGATGGTGTTCGATAACATTTTGGCCTTAACTGGAAGCCGCTTTGGGACAAAGAGATTATGATAAGCACCAAATCATGAAGGTAAATGTGAAACACGTTGTTCAAATGAATATTCTGGGTAAAACATTTGTTTTTACACAAGTCTTTTGGTTTCGGGTAAATGGCTTTAATACATACTTACACAAATATTGCCCTGTTGGTCTTTCTCAAGACGCGTGACAGTGCAATTTTCAATGATGGTCGCCCCATTCCCACGCGCTAGCTGGGTATGTACAGCGTTACAGAGAGCAGCGTCCACCAGACCCCCATCCTTCTGGTACAGTGCTATATATTTGTCATCCGTGGTGAACTGGGGAAAGCGTTGGCGAAGTTGGGAACCGGTCAGCCACTCATAGCTATAAAACAAGGATAAAGAAAATCCAAGAATTCCAAATACATATCTTTCGAATGACATTTGGCCATCCTCCATTCAGAAAGAACACTACACTTGTCCTTTGATTTATAAGCACTTTGATCGAAGACTTGCATTTAACTGACATTCGAGCACTCTTGAGTTGCTTACTAATATCATTCGGCACTCTTGAATTGCTTACTAATATCATTAAGCACCCTTGAGTTGCTCGTTAATATCATTCGCCGAAAACTTACATTGAGTATAATATGTGTTTGACCTTTCTCCCAACCTTTCTTTCCATTTGCTTGTTTTGTTATATATGATTATACTTGTAAGAACAAATATTTAAATAATTTTGATGGGTAAATTCTTTAAATAAATTTGTTTACTTCAATTTATTCTTTCATTTGTGACGTCATGATATTACGTAGATGTGAACAACCTGTTCTTGATTGTCACGATTTTATTCTTTGCATCTCGAGACACTCAGTTGAGCGATACCCTCGAATGATAAAAACAAATGTAAAATATCGCGTATTGGGTTGATGATTGATCTAGTGGCTATTTTTGAAGGGCTGTTATAAGCTGATGGACGTTAATTGTTCTTTAATATAAATAATATGTGATGTCTTGAAAAAGATCATTAGCATAAGACATAAACATGCCACATTAAGACGCCACGGAATTCACTTTTCTAAAATACTTAAATGAAAAATTGTTTGCGGAACCCTCTCATGTTTTCGTTAGCCGCCATTTCGTTCAAAGTTCTCACCAAAAAAACAATTGTTGATTCCTGGCACGACAGAGTGCTCGAGGTACATTGTTCGAGATGTTCTAGTGATGAGACCAGCTCTAGAAGTGCACCGGTTTCAAGTCCCCTCGAATGAAGCCAAAATATTCGACCATGGAAGAAGCCTAGTTCTACGTTATCGTCAGTATCGTTTTGGGGTTCAGTTTCGACGTAAAAAAATCAACAATAATAGGGCAAGATTTCGCTAACTCTGGAAGATAAACTCAAACACTTTCTTGTAGCGTTTTGAGAGAAGCAACAGCGCCATCTGAGGAACACATCAAATCTTTATGTTCAACGCAGAAAGATATGAGGTAATACGGATGTTATAAAAATAGGACTCACTCTATGTTTTCCTTCTTCATGGAGTCTGCATACTTTTTAATCAAGTCATCCATCTCTCCCTTTCTGGCGACCTGCAAACTTCCAGTCTTGTAGAGCACCCTCAGACCAGATTCCTTCTCAACCTCCTCCCAACTGCAGGGCATTCAACAGTATACATACTGCATACATGTGCATTACAAATGTGAATTTGGAACGAACGATCCTGTTATCTAATACGTATGGCATTTTTATTCTGTGAATATTGAGTGAGTTGGCATTGTGAATATTGAATAAGTTGGCATTCTGTGAATATTGAATAAGTTGGCATTTTGTGTCTATTGAATGAGTTGGCATTCTATATTGTACATCATGTTACTTATTTTAATGCTAGTACAATGCAAAAATATAGCTATATATTCAAGTTCCGTTTTTCTTACGATCACACGGGACGTTATTGGGTAGAAACAAAGATAATCGCATAAATTTATGTTGATTTCCAGTCTCTATGCAAAGAAGAACTCCACCGCACTTTTTCATTACATACTACAAGCAGTTTTAATTCTTTACCATGTTCAATTCTGACACTTACCAAGTATAGGTGTGAGGTGTCAGCTTGGTGTACATGGGATCATGGTAAGTTAGGCGTCTGCAAAAAAATTCAGATTCTCAGATGAATTTACCGAGTAACACACAAACGCGCACACACACATACACACACACACACACACACACGATCATGCTCTTTACAACTGCCATATCTTACTTAGTGGTCAAATGTCACTGACATAGAAATCTTTATGGAAAAGCACGGGCCCCATATTCTCCGAGCTTTTAGTACGAAAAACTGAAGCTTGATATCAAAGTTTCTTTAACTTTTTTAAAAAAAAATAAAGTTAAAACGATAGAACTTTCAAGATTTAAGAACGAAAACTGTTGGCCACCTCCTTGCATGTTAAATCTGAATAACACAGGTTAACTCCAGGTACCATATATTAATTTGTGAATTTTTAGCTGAAGCTGGAGGTCCGTACTCCATAGGTTTTCAGAATACGGGGTTCTGTGTCATCTTGGTTGTAATACCAGCTATATAAACTGAATTTGATTATATATAGATTTTCCTCAAATAATACAACGTTAATTTGCAACGAAGCATGATGGTACACTGTACTACATACACATCGTAATAAATTACAAGGTCAAATACTGAAGGAGATTCTTACATGATTCGGGAATGATCTTGTGAACCTCCATTGTCATGACCCAATTTGAACTGTTCCAAACCGAGTACACCTTTAATGCAATAAAATATTTCCATCATGGCAATCATATATGTATGTACAATTAGGCTTTATACATTTTTTTAGATGAAAACTGCTATGGATTGACGAAATTTAAATGTATCAATAGGATTTATATTTAAAGAAGTAGAAAGAATTGTGCGTGTATGTGTGTGCGCGCATGCATGCACGCACACACGAACGTACGTATGTATGTATGTGCGAGTTTAACGGCACATGAATAGAGAACATTGGCTATATGGTGCCGATTAAAACATAAGTTCTAAAATATAAAAATAAGGAATTGCGAAAAAGAAAAGAGAAAAGGAAATAACAGGAGGCAAGAGGCAAACAAAAGATAAATAAGCCTGTGTAAGATTGGAGAAGAAATGATGAAAAATATATGCAGAAAATTCTATCTAAATAAAGTACGTAGATCAACTAATTTGGTAAGAGCAGAAAAAATGAAAATGGACAGAAAGACGGAAAGAAAAATAAAAGAAGAGCAGAAGGAACGAAAGATATAAAGGGGACGAGAGAGTGCAAGCGTGGAACATACCATCCGTAGCTTTTATCAACATATTCAATATTCATGTTTATGGTTACCAATAGAAAAGAAGAAAATTACCTCCTTTTGCCCTTTTTGAAAGCCAATACAGGGCGCCACTTCCTATTCCACCACATCCGATCACAATGTAGTCATAAAAGGTTCTCCCTTCGCTGTTTTCTGCTGCCATCACGGTGTAATAGTGTACCTTTACTTACCTCAAGTACTATACAGGTAACTCGGGCCAGTATGCTCTGCACAGTGTGATTCTATGTGTCAGCGATAGAGGCTTACGAGCCTAGCTGAGGTCAGATGTTAAGGTCACAGGTGTTGGCAGTATGGAAATCATCCTGAACAATATAAAATTCCATAATCTTCAAAATATCAGAAAAGTATTGTATTATTAGATGGTATGACGGATATGTGTAACCAGATAATTAGCTGTAATAATTATTATTTGAAATGACATCATAAGCAAAATAACGAACAGTGCCTTTGCATTATGGCCACCAAAACTGTTCTTGATAAGGTCTCACTGCACAATTGCATAATTTTTCTTTTCGGGGCTGGGGGTGTTCCGTGGGACAATGAGAGATTGCAGTAAAATGGTAATAGTTCCATATTACAGAGACAAACAGAAACTTACCAATGACAGATGCAAAAAGCATGCATGCGAGATTTTGATTAAGGTATGCAAGTTAATTAGTTATAGAACATAACTTTTACACTGAACCAACACTACCCCAACCCCTCTTTTGCAAAAAGGGCTGTTTTGAATATTTTTCTATGACAATGTGTCTCATACAAACAACATGAACTTTAAGCATGATTAGAGATCACTGTTACGATGACAATGTAGACATGATTAGAGTTCACTGTCTCGCATACAAACAATATGGGCCTTATGCATGATTAGAGTTCACTGTTATGATAAGGCTATACACGATTAGAGTTCACTGTTGATAACCTTGTCTTATACAAATAATATGGTTCTTATACATGATTAGAGTTCTTTGTTATGATAACACTGTCTGTCATAAAAAAACAATATGGACCTCATATATTATTTTTTCAGACTTCACTTTTGTGATCACAAACTGGCAGCTTCTCGTTACCACCAAGTATATCTGTTATGAGATATTTACATCTGAAGCAGATATGCATAAACACGTATTCCAAAAATGACCATTCATTTTGAATCCCACTTTACGCACTTGTGTGCTAGTGTATCTGGCCCCAGACCACAATTATTCTTCTTTTATTTTATGCATATGCATTCAACAGCATGTTTATTTTATCATTGCTACCCACCTTACTAAGGTAAAGGTTTCATCATAGGTTGACTTTCTCTGTACTTACTATGTAAACAAACTGATGTATGCATGACCCAGACAACAGTGACATTTACATACATGCACTAATGTTTCCATTAAACAACAAGCAAATTCCACTTTCTATACAATTTCATAAAGTTTCAGGTCGACCGTTTCATAATTATTACAATAAGTAACTTTGCCACCTAAGTCAATGCAAACAAGCCATGCAAACTAGCCATGTAAACAAGGCATTACTTATTGAATATCATCCTGGTTTTGATAAAGCTCATCGGGGTGGGTGGTAATTTTAGTATGTTGTTGCTGTTAAGGGGTTTAATGCCATTTTTCAGCACTTTATATATTATACATGGCGGCCAGTATATTTGGTGGAGGAAGAACCCGGGAGAATCACAAGAAGAAACACCGACAGACGAGAAGCTACTGGCAAGCTTTCTCGCATAATTACGTTGGCCGAGCCAAAGACTCGAACCCACGCGGACAAACGTGAGATGTTAGTGGTCTGAAAAGGCGATCGCCTTAGACCACCCGGCCACCCTGGGCCCCAATTGCGGTCTGAGGCCATCTTTCAAAGGTAGTCACAAGTTATTTTCAAGCCTAACTCAGAGTAAATGTAATAGAAATTAAAGATTTAGTTTATGTGTGAAATTTTTAAAGACAAAATTCATGCTTATTAGGCTCATGCGAAGCCATGAGTGACAATACAAAATGTTTCCACTGTACCGGTGAAATATTTTCTCATATTATCCCCCAAAAATATAGATTTTCTTTCTTATTATACATTTTTAAAGGAAAAAATCCTTCGATTTGCTTGGATTTGTTTTACCATCCTTTATCAGATCGATTTTAACGGCTGCAATACTACTGATTTACTGCATCGATAAAACGAAGTTCCACAATTTTACAATAATTTTGGTAAGAATATAGATTTAATTTATAATGTTTCAAATTTTGCAATTTGTCAAAGGAATTTATGTTTCTCATGCGAAAATGAAGGGATTTATATTTTCATTAACGCTTTGTTTTTGATCGGATTGATACAGTAAACATTGCTGGGGAGGATTTACAACAATGATTGTGAGTTTACTTGTTTAGATGGTCGCTAGTTGTTTTGTTTTGTTTTTGCGTTTATTTTGTTTTGTTTTTTTTTTTTTTTTTTTTAAAATTTATATGTTTGTTGGCAGGCTTGCAGACTATTTCGGTGACAGACGATGCACCTGAATTTCGATTGTCATTTTTGGTTTGCAATCGACACTAACCAAGGCTCGATTTCACCATCTTTTTCAGACATGAATATGATTGTGATGACAGTTAAAATCTCTGCTTGTTATATGTAATCAGGAGTTTTTCTTTAAAATGTATACAACGTGCCGTTGAGTGTAAGAGGTGTACGATACTGTAAGGGTGACACAGAATATCGAATAGCAATAGGTCATATAAGGTTAGTTAGTGACAATTTGCATGATAAATGTAGAAAACAAATTATAAGAAAGTTAATACTGAAGACTGCTTTAGTTGCTTGACTTCTCTTTTTGTGCAGTTTTGACGGCGCATTTTCACTGGTTACATGAATTTATTTATACTAGAGGGTCTTGACACATTTTAAGATCCATTCATCCTGATGAGAGAGAGAGAGAGAGAGAGAGAGAGAGAGAGAGAGAGAGAGAGAGAGAGAGAGAGAGAGAGAGAGAAAATAAGAAAACAACATAAAATAGGCCTAAATATGGAAATACAGTTCTAAAGAGCATTCATAAGGGCAGATATACTTTTTAAAGTGAAAAATCTAGTTCCAAAGATATCGCCACTGTGGCGATGCAAGTGGTATCGTGTGTGTGTGTGTGTGTGTGTGTGTGTGTGAGAGAGAGAGAGAGAGAGAGAGAGAGATTTGGATTTTAACGTAGCTTTTTCAATTTTACAGTGTGGCAGTTTATAGTGATGTCAAGCACTGAGGCATCATGCCGCAAACATGTAGCATGGTGTTTCACCCAGTCACATTATCAGGACACCAGGCCGACCAGTCCTAACACTAACCTCTTAGTACTGAGCACCTAGCAAAGCAGCTGTTAGTGCCATTTTTAGAAGTCTTTGGTATGATTCGCCTGGGGTTCGAACCCGCGACCTCCTGCATCCGAGGCAGACGCTCTAACCACTAGGCCACCGGAGCGCTCTTGTGTATTTCTTTAAGAATTAAAAAGACGAAAATAAAGTTTGTAAAAGAATAAAGAAAATGTGCAATCAAGCACAATATTTGTTTCTCCAGATTTAAAAATATGCTGATTTAATAACCAGAAAAAAGTTCAAAGATGAATGTATGATATTATATAATCAAGATATTTATAACATTACATTTAAACCAGTGGGACTATTCAAGTACAAAGATCAGCATCCTTTCGTTGACACCCTAAACACTCTAGAGTCAAAAAGATACTTGCGTCTCATTTAACATTTGTTTTTTTTTTTCTTGTTATAATAAACAAAGCAGAAGAAGTTAATTCTCTCGGAAATCTTTGATTACACAGTTGTACTGTTGCACGAACATCATACCACTTCTGTTTCAAATGTGCATCACTCCACGCTTGTTAAGTCGCATGCGTTGCTTCTTTTGCATCGTCCAGTTTGCTATAGTAATCTATTATAAAGAAACTATCGGTATCTTTGTACACATTAACCAGTATATCTAACCACTTATTTAATTAATCTACAGGATCTGTCGATAGCACTTCTTTCATCTTTACCTAGTCACTTTGTTTTTATTGTAAGTCTTGTTGAACGGAAATCTTTGGCATAAAATAATCTTAATCAAAAAGGTCTCCTTATCCATCTTTAGTGAAGCATCGTCTTTCCACAGTTAGTCACTCAACAGATTAATATGTTATGAAAGTCTTTCTCATATAGCTAGCTGAGTGATAGGTTGTATTTCTTTCAAACATCTCTATTTTGTTAGCTCTCTCTGATTGAACGAGGGCGAATTCTCTATTTTGCAGAACATGGGTGTCATTTATTAAAGCTTAAACATGGATAATTTAAGTTGATGATTTTTTGTATAATCACCTGTGCAACAGACTAAAAATAATCATACATTTTATGAGTATCTACACTTCCTGTTTATTTTTATATGTGAGTTAAAAATGAATATATCGTTGTTGCAAACGTTTGTCCTAAATCAATTAAATCCTTCCTCACACGTTTTATCATTTCATCTAATTCCCCAGATCCAATTATGCCAAGGTTATTCACAACTTTTTATTTCTTAAGACCTGTTTCAGATTGTTCAACCTCGATATCATGTGTTTTATTGAAAAATTCAGTGAAAGGATAATTTTGTATTGTTATGAACGTCTCACTAAAGGCTTCGTGACTGATTTCGATGTCTGTCACTGATCGCTTATCAGGTCAGCTATACTGTTCAACTTTCTGATTTGCATATGTTACTTTTTCGCAGTGTTTTAAAATATATTATTGCAAAATCAACCTCTCCTTATTGACTTTTGCAACAATACCGACAACTCTTGTGTTAACACCTTTGAGGAGCAAACTTACATTCCATCTAACTCAAAGCCACCTGTGCAAACACCTATACTAGCAGAAGCTGTTTCCATCCTTGCTCAATCAAAATCAAACCAAATGAACTATTTCATCGAAATCCAAGCCTTCTGTAAAAACACCTATACCAGCTGAAACTGCTTCTATCCTTGCTCCAAAAAATTCGAACCGTTGTATGTTATTTTGTATTTCGTTCAAACCTCCCCCCCCCACCTTTGGTTCAAGCATTTTTTTAACTTCATTAATGTTTGCAACCATTACTGTGTATCGATTCTAGGCTCTTACAAAAAGTAACAAGAAAAGAGTGAAGACAACCAGCTTGGTAAAATTTAACAAATAATTTATTTCCCTAGAAAGCCAAGGTAAAAATGAGAAAAAGAACTTACGGTTTTACGAATCAAATCCAAAATTAATCCAAGAATTAAAAAATAGAAGTCCTATTATTAAAAAGTCCTAAATGAATCTGAGTTCGAGTCCGATGAAATTCAAAATGGAAAGCGTTGACGTCTTTTGTGCTCAGCGTCGTACTGATATGTCAACAGTTCCTTGTTGAATCACAGAAAGTAATATTCCAGTTTGGAATTCCGAAAAATTTTCAATAAATGTTTTTATCCAATAATCAATTTAGGAGCACTTGTATTCCAGGGAAAATAATCACTTTAAATTGAATAAAATAAAAATTCAACTCAAACTGGTCACAACAAAACACTTTTAAGTGTCAAAGGTTAGAGCCCGGACTGGTTAATTCTTATTAAGAAAACAGTTATGCACTAAGTTAAGACGCAATACAGATTCCCGTATGAGGGTCACGTGGTCATCCAGAACAACATAGAAGCTTTTTTCATTCCTAACATCACGTACTCCCAGTATGGCCTTAACTGAAATCAATGGTTCTTACTCTGGGAATGAATAATAAAAATTTTTTAAAAAGTTGGTTACTAGAATCCTTACTAGTTCTGAATCAAGGTCAGCAACTAGATACAATGTTTCTATATTATAACAGTCAGATCAAACAGAACTGAATTAAATTTATGGACAATTTCAAATCCAGTAATTAAAGTTACATTACAGTAACATGTAATGAAATTTAAAAAAATAAATAAAACTAACAAATTAATAATTAAATTACATATACATAACAGTCAATAGTTATTGTAGGACATAACGCTGGAGCACTCAGTACTTTTTCACTCACAGTTATTTTATTTGAATATACATCATTTACTTTAGAAAGGTATTTATTATTCTATTGGTCTTTGAGGTTGTACTGTTGTATCGATGGTCGTATCAAACACATTATAGCGTCAGAATCCAAGGACTTTCGTAGACAATCGTAACATTTGACTTGCTTTACCAATTGCAATAAAATTACCCTTTGTTCCAGAAATATTTTACCAGAAAAGGGCACAGTAAAGCATGTGTCGAAGACTCAGTCCGCTGCCAGTAAGTAAAAGCTGTGATATTCATCGAACAACAATTTTGTGAGGTAAAAGCTTATTTGCTGTCAGATAAGAAATGGTAAACTGACTAACTGGAATAATTAGCTTTACAATCTCTTTAATATCCTTGGTAATATGAGGAAAAACCGTAAGCTCCAATATCGTTGTCAATTCTGTCTTTGTGTTAAAGCTATCAATCAGATCGTTCTATTAAAGCTATCAATCAGATGCTTATGTTTGAGCAATGCAAATTTGTTTCATTTTTTACGTAGCGTGATTGCATCATGTACTGATTTGAACAGTCTTTTATTGTTAGCTTTTTTACTGGTTCCACGTATAATGTCCTTGTTTAAATTTTGTTTGTATTTATTCCAATTCTGTAGATAATTAGTCATGATATATGCACGTGTGCCAAGGACACGATTGTCATTTTCAGTAGCAAAAAATTCAAATTCGTTGTCCTGCTGTGATGTGTGCTGCAGATTTGAATTGGGTACCTTGTCTATTTCTTCTCTATTTAGTAAAAAATTGCTGTTCCTGCCGATGGTTACGAGTTTTCATTTAGAAATTATTTGTATGAGGAAGATGATGATGTAAAAGATTCACAACATTAAATGCAAGTCGAAGATAGTTTACGTTGTACAAGTGTTGTCTTCAGAGCAAAAGACTAAGACGTTTTTAAGATATTGCTCCAAGTGAAGGTGGTTGTGTTTCATAAAAGTTATTGACATGTACACGAAGGAGTTACTGACACGTGCACGAAGGACACAAAGCTATCCCTTGTCAGAAGTGAATTCCAGTATCAAGCGGAAATAAATGGCATTAGAATCAAACGTAAAGCTCTCAGCTATGTATACCCAGATGATAAATGCACACACAACTTCAAGGAAATCAAAATATCAATACCCAGCAATAAAGAACTCCAGACTAGAAAAAGTTACTGGTCACATTAGATTAGCCACAAGGTGATACATGGGTGTATCCTATTGGATAGACATATAATGAATATTCAAGACCATGTTATTCGGTAACTAAACGATACCGCCACCATTTACAGCATATTCAAATTTAACTGTTACGTAATTTCAAAGACCTAATACAATCATTTCGTCATCTCCATAATTTCCTCTTCCTAAAGCATATAGCTCCATTAACCATCGTATCGAATCCTCAGTCATGGAAACATACGGTGTATTAGGTACTTTGTTTATAACTTGTCTGCCCAGTATTCATGATTTATTTTAATATCATTATTCGTTGATCTGTAAAGCCGTTACTTCCGGTGAAAAAACGATGTCCAGCCTATGGTACTTCTTTATCTGCTTGGAAAAATTTTATCATATGATTATTTAATCTAAACATTTTGCCATTAAAGTTGACGTCTTTTCTGATTACCAGTAAAATGACTATTTTTTTTTTTTTTTTTTTTTTATCACGATTTAATTCTAATTCTTCTTCTTACCAGTAGTACACGCCACGATCTTTGACTTTTGTACTTTTCCCTCTCTGTATCTCCATCCGCTTTTCGTTTAAATATTTAAAAGGTTGTAAAATCAAATTAAAATATTTCATATCCTTTACATTATTAACAGGATTAAAAGCATCTCCACCTGGTAAAAGTCTATCCCGCTCAAAGTAATGTTGTAATCTAGTAAGTAAATCTGAATTCTATCAACAGATTTAATAAACACTTATATTCTTTTATTAGTTAATATTTAATAATTTTTCGGTCAAAAAGATTAATACGTCTTTAAGTATGCATGGTACGTCTTGGTATAGTGAATCAAAATGAATAA
>JAECUM010049108.1:0-11096 GCA_016617855.1 Megalonaias nervosa
GTAAATTTGAAGCTTATGATATTGAAATATGTCTTGTCATTGAATGGTAGGACCCATAATATAGCAATCCGCCTGACTTTTAATACTGACGTATGAATTTGTAATGTTTCTGAGAGAGAGAGAGAGAGAGAGAGAGAGAGAGAGAGAGAGAGAGAGAGAGAGAGAGAGAGAGATAGTGTATGTGTTAACCCTATTCTCAGACATCTCTAACGTTATGAATGGAAATGAGAAGTGTAAATTTGAAGCTTATGATATTGAAATATGTCTTGTCATTGAATGGTAGGACCCATAATATAGCAATCCGCCTGACTTCTAATAATGACGTATTAATTTGTAATGTTTCTTACTTAAATTTCAAACAGCATCAAAGATATCTATCATATACCAAAGTGTGATCCAAATAGTACAACATTGAGCCGTGACCTTGGCCTTGAAGATAAACCCCTCACGAAGAGCGCGACACAGGTTCTCAAGATGATGTTTGAGGGAACCACACTGTATTTCTACAGCTCAAATTATTTGGAATTAAAAGACAGAACGTGTTCATGATATTGAATGTTGAAATTGAAGAAAAGACCCTTAATATTGTCTGCAATAGATCTTATAATGGTGCTGCACGACACAGTCATGATTTAGTTCCTACTTTGAAGCGGTTTTAGAGTTACTAAATGGAGCAGGAGAGAAACACGGGTACAATGTCCATCGCTGTTCGTGATAAGTCTTGCAAAATAAGCCGAGTGTAGGAGAGATCTTATTAGATAATATTGTCTAACTTTTTTCTCTCACATTTAGTGCACGTGTACAGTACATTAAGCAGAAAAACGGTTTTGACTGATTACTCTTAGGATGACGTGCAACAATGCAAATACGTGCTCAATTGGGATATGAGATAACTTTTCTAAAAACAAAACAAAACAAAAAATCCCCAAAACAATACAAAAAAAAATAAATAAAAATAAAATACCATACCAATAGGTGTGCAGTCCATTAGACGCTACATGTATTTTTCAGTTTCAAGGTAACCTTTAATGAGAGGGAACAAATGACAATTACTTATTACTTTCATTGCATTAGTGTTGAGCGCAACGTATTTATGCATACAGACTTCGATAAAACGATTTGGATGTGGCCAGGAAATAAATAAGTAGCCATATTGTAAATGACAAGTGAATTCGAAATGCTGCTTAGAGCGTTTAACATTGCGAAGCAATTGAACTAGTTAAATATTTGATTAACATTACATAGCTTTTCAACTTTTGTTCGTAATATGTGATGTCTATATGAGAATTAAGAGTTGTATGCGGAATTTAAATTCCAAGAAGTTCCTTTTACATATGTATCGTTTGAATGGTCAAGACAAATCAAAAGTATTCTTGTAATGGAAGCCAGTCTGGTACCATGCTCTGGCTTTCTGGTATACGATTCAATTAGGTCTGGCTACATTAAATATCTTGAATTAATCCTTTACCTGAAATATGAAATATAACAACCCCTTTGGTTGAAATCAATAGATTATGAAATCAAACTGCAGGATGTTTTACTTGTTGTTGAGTGTAAATAGTTATGACGTCCTTTGATACCGGGGCCAGTTTAATAAGTGTGATTTTATATTTCGACTGCAGACCCTTTATAGGATAATTACTTAATTGGTTTGGTATATAGTGATCCTCTTATTACCCTACATAAACTGTAGAAAGCAGTGTGATGCATAACGTTTTATGTTACGAAACACGCATCAGATATTCCTAAGAAAAAGACCTGAACAAGAAGAAACTTCACTTTCACCAATGCCTAATGGATATGGATAAATTACGCCACTACCACACTCGATATATAATGTTATCTTAACCGTGTCGCCAAACCAGATTATTACAGAAATGTTTACTTACCCGAGTTATCACTTTGAATTAGTAAATGTATTACATGTCCCTTTGGTTTAAACACGATGTCAGCACATGAACTATCTTCTAAATCACTACACAACTGAGTGTACAGATATAATTCATTACTTATGATCTGAGTTATTTCGTAGCCAAGAGTGTATAATTGCTGACAATGAAATAACGCAAGTACCAAAAAGACATATTAAGTACATTTGGAACTTAAATCATAAAACTTCGCTTGTTTTCGTGACTTTCCTAGTTTTTTGAAAGAGTTAAAACAAAAATTCGCGTATCGTGCAATGGAACGCTAATATATGACCCAAATATGTTCCGTGATGTCATCCTGATAAGACGTCAAATGTACAAAAGCCACTCTTTCCTCAGCATTCGCTTAGATATTTACATATATTCTGTTTTGTTTCTTGTGTTCTCGAGCAATATTTACTTTTATTACATTTAACATGGAAGTTACTAATTGTAACGCAGCTGACAGGTGTAGTTCTATTTATCTGGATATAATTTACTATTGACAGCCAAACTCGTGCTACACTAACGTCGTACTTTATTCACGATAATATTATATAATAAATGACTCAAGTAGTGTTCAAGCATACAGTTCAAAGTCTCAAGATCGTATTATTTTCGAATTAAGCCGAGGTGTGGCATAATACATGTCTGTCCTTTGTTAATGAGCACGGCAAATGGACAGATATATAAATGAGGATTTCAATGCTACTGGCCGGTAGCTTGGAATAGAGATCGAATTTCATTTCTCACGATGAAGGCTTCAGTCGTTTGTTTGCTGTTTGCAAGTCTGCTGATGATCGTTTTTCCCAGAGGTATTTATTCATTCATTGTCGTGTCATTGTGATATGCATAGCGCTTCAATAGATATTAAATCTTTGGCACCAAGCACAATTGTCGCTGCTTAATTTTGTAATTTTAAAGATCTGTTTTCTCGAGTAATGTACAGTTGTTGCTAAGCAGATAGTTATATTCCAGAACTAGTCAGATAAAGAATATGAATATAATTTCTATGATATCCTCACAAGTTTGAAATTGCGTCCATTCATTTAGTTAATTCTTGACTACACATTTGTGTTTATAGGGTCAGTTTGTGTGTGATAGTCAGTCAAGTTAGTGAAAAAGTCTAAACTGTGTGTCCTCGTCAACTTCATGAATTTTGTGGATGAACATTAATAGCGTTTGGTGGAATGGATTCTTAATTTTCCTTGCAATAGTTCAATGATTCAGTTTTCAATCGCTGAAAGAGACAGGCTAATTATGTGCCAACTGAGAACATTTAGTTTCCCAAAGGGGGATTGAGATCATGAACGGACACAATACGCGATTAGAAAGACGCTCGATCCTCTGCAAATAAACATATTCTGGTGTGTGTATCATATACAATTCCATTGATGTTTTACAAATATAATAATCAATCTCAAAATTATCCTTTGGGGCACACCAACCCTAACATATGCCCACTCTGAAAATACGCTGTCTTCTGATCTTGAAATAACTAGAGTACAATATAATAAGGCTCTCTGTGATATCAGTGGCTCTCAGTTTCTTGGCGAGGTCTTTATGCCACAGTCGGCTAGAAGCATTATTTTGTCGCAAAAGACAACTCTAATTCCTGTACCCGGTGTATCAAAGAATTACTGAAATGATTTACTATGGTTTCCTTTGAAACATTACAATGTAGCACAATATATTATCTACAAGAAAAAGCAAACACAAGAAATGCCTCTATCAAATAGGTTACCGTTTATATTCTTGAAGTTAAAGCATGGCGTTGGTGAGCTTAGTTCATTTAAAATAACATTTGTTGTAGTCTATTAGAGTTTGTATCACGGGAAGTGGTTGCCATTTGTACAATATCATTGTTAGATTGTTTCTATACAGTTTGCAATGTTTCAAACAGTTTTAAATTTGATCATATTGGATGAGAAATGAAAGATCCAGTCTGTGACGCAACAAAATTGGCTCTGATGTTTAGTGTAGGCTGTCTGGAGACTTAAATACTACTTAAATATTGCGTTTTTGTCCTGACTGGAAAATAAAATCTGGAGTGGAATAATGCTGCTGTTAGCTAATTCTTGAAAGTTCTGAGAAACAAAGTGAATCCTTGCATTTAAATAGTTCAGGACATTTATAATTTCCAAAGAGATCAATATTATACATACATGTAAAACAATATGTATTAAAAAGATGGTGATAGTTTTTGACTGAATCCCTAAAAGAAGACAAACGCATAATAGCTGAATGTAATGGTGACCAATAACCAATCTACATCAATTACAGAACAACGAATAAATTAAATCGATATTATATACCACTACTACTACTACTGCTACAAATTTCAATGTATTTCATTCATTATTGTCGAACATAGCTTCTAGTCAAGCAGTAGTACCTTACTGAAAAATAATGTCAAATTCCCTTGAATACCTTTTATTCCATGGGAAACTCTTATGCCCTGTGTTACGCTTGTTTAAACGTCCAAATCACTCTACTATTGCATTTTAATCCTGCGCATATGATGTAACAGCCATTAATGTTTCCAGGGAACGAAGGGCTCAAAAGGAATCGCGCTGAAAAGGAAGACGTTGAACGGCGTAGAAAATTCAATGAAATCGACACAGATGGAAACGGGTATATTACTGGTACTGAGTTCACGTGCGTACATTTCTTATTATCTCTTCGGTACCATCATATGGTTAATCAATGTAATGTAGGAGGTGTTATAACCATCTTCTTTCACATACGTTTCATTCTGTCAAGTCATTTTGCCTGTAGTGCCTGCGTCTGATCTGAAGAAAAAAAACACTGTAATCGATCACATTGAATTAAAAGTGATATGTCTATATTGGCATTGCGATACAGAAGATTAGTTCCACAATTTACAATATTAAAGAAACCGAAAACTTTGGAATATTGTAAATTGATTACAATAAGGATATATTGCCAAGATGGGTCTTGGTGAAAACTAAATGTATGCAGCTGCAAAAATTGGCTGGCGTGTTTTTCTGTGTTTCCGAAACTGGCTAAAGTAAATAAGAAGCATTAGGACAGGTTAGTGACTGGTGAGACTACCCTCATACTGGTGCTGCTCATTTTACTGAAAGTATACTTATGTTCTAATATAATGTTCGCCTTATAGCGATTTCTTATATACTTTTAAATATCATCAACATGGATTTCATTTTACATAGATATGTATCGTTCTGATATATTTCGTGGAATTTACAATGGCACATTATATCTGATAAACGCCTTTTTGGGCTGCTGGGTTGTAGCGGTCTCCTGGAGTGGTAAATGTCATGCTTAACAAAGACAGTAACACTCAGATCACACAGATTCAAACTGGTAATGGTTTTATGTTCTCCGGACTCATTGTATGCTCATTATCGTTTAGATCATCTTTATTGGTTGATATTACTGCTATTCGTTTTCTGTCTTGTTCATTATACTTGTCAGCTATATTTTTTGTGATTAGTAAATCTTCTAGTTACATCAATGCTTCCTATAGTTCCCGTCTGTTTAATCTTGATTGTCCGATATATTGGTTATCAAATTGTGTTGCCCTAGTTATTGAAAAAGTAGACATTGCTTTATAGTAAATTCACACAGTCTTATTTATTAGAATTGCTTTAGTCTTAGTACGACATTGTATGGTTATATGTACCGCTTTATTCGTTCACGTTGTTTTGTTTATCATATATATCAGTAGGTGGGCAGATAAACATGAATATACAATCCATGATATATATTAGACCTATGTTACTTTTGTGCACTTGAAGATTTGTCATTTACATCTGCTAAGTAATTTATACCTCTACGAGAATTATATGCTAGATCAAGACAATTGAACTCGTATTTATATCTGCTTTTAGGAACTGGGCAATGGGACAGAAATCAACGGAAAAGGTGCCACTGTTTGTACTGCAGGCAATGTTAGCATATATATATTATCGTGACGACAAAGATAGAGATGGACGAATAAGTTATGAAGGTAACTTATTAATAACCACATGTTTCTAAAATAGTGGTATAATAATAATAATAGTTATTATAATAATTTGTATTATTATTATTATTATTATTATTATTATTATTATTATAATTTTTTTTTTTTTTTATTTCTTTTGGAGAATGATATTTGTGATACTTTGTTTCCTTTCACTTGACTTCTCAACATATAAATCAAACTGAACCAAGATAAAAGTTGTGAAAAGTCGCATTCACCCACGTTCGGTATATTTCATTTACAATGTGTACTTGAGTGTATTTAGCGTGATTGACGTGATTTAAATAGGCTGTTTAGCATACCTGACTAATTTTATCATTATTTTAGCATTATTTTCGAACAATGTGAGTTCAAGGCATAAACTATTGTTCGAGTTTAAAAGTTCTGGCAACGTTTGGCTGACAATTGGCTGTGGTTGTCCAATATAAACAATTAATATCTAGGGCATTCCCGAACATTCTATTGTCTTTGGCCTAGTGGGTATTTTGTATATATATATATATATATATATATATATATATATATATATATATATATATATATATATATATATATATACAATATATCTTTATCAAGCAGGTTTATTATTCTTGTATTATATCGGACTTTGGAAATGATATCATTTGATCAGACTTTACAGTTGTGTTCAGATATATTTTATCATTTGTTTAAATGATGCATTCGATTTACAAAGTCCTTGGTTACTTTTGGGACTAAAGCACTTGTTTTAGGCTATTGAGAACGCGTTTAATGATATTGTAGATTACATCATGTGGTGCATCAGTACATTCAAGTCTATTGGAATTCAGTCGGAACATTCTATACGTTTTGCAAATGTGACATGATATTTACGATTGTTTGAAATTGGATTCACAATGCTGCATCTTTCTTTAAAATGTTAATGTTGTATTCTCGGAAAATAAATGGTTGTTAAACTTTGCTGAAATATTTGGGCTTAATTAATTTATGTTATTTTTAAGAGCTATGGTGGTAACATGCATGAATAACTAAGACATGGCGAGTCTCATGGCGCAGACAAGTAAATTATTCACCCATTAAATGGATATGAAGACGTATTTAGCAGATTCATGATGGTTATTGTTTCTAAATATTTTAAAATTTCAGTTAGTCTTTATTATTATCAAGTTTCCTATAAAGACTACTACGTATCGTCCATGCAATTTTACTCTTAAAATATGAACATTAAAAATCCTTCCAAGTAATTCGTCCGTCGGCTGTTTCTGATGGGCTGTTTAAAAAGAACAACACTGTATAGTGCTTAAATTCAAAGAACACGTATTAATTTTCTATGCCGTGCTAGATGATTCGTCTCATATGTGATAGCTAAATCAGTATTGGAGTTGGTACAGCTGGAAAACTCGTGATTTAATCAGACTACTAGATTACATTTATTCATAAGATTGCTTTTTGAAATTGTCCAAGCTTCATTCATGTTTTTCTTCATGTTCAAGACGTGTGAGCATTATAAAAGGCAAGATATTCGAATATCTATAACAAAGGTAATCATGTCTATGAATGATCAGTTGAGTTTGCTTGCTACGATAGTATCGCCTCATTGCCATAGTTCTTCTTCAACATATTCATATGGCAAGATACATATGGCAAGGATCAATATGGAACGAAGTGGATGGAAGGTCGTTGTCTCCATAAACATGGGGGAAAAATACGTCTCCCTTTTATGCAGCGAAAAGTACTTTAAAATCAAATACTATTTATCTCCATCTTGCGTTTGGATTCCTTTTGGCATTATCTTTATTATAACGTTTCTAACTGCCTTCATAACACTGTACTTGTACGTCACGTTGTGACTAAAATTGAAACGGAAAGGCTGTGTTTTTTCATCAGTTACATATAATCCTTTTGTGAACAAATGTATAGACAAATTTCAGGTAGTCTGTGTATGTGCTGGTATTTGCATAGTGCAGCCGCTATCATTTGTATAGACCTATACATTATGTACACATGAAGAAGCCATAATTATACTGGCATTTACTACCAGCAGGGAAACAACACTGAGTTTTCTGATTCCGTAGACGACGCCGGGTCCGGATTATCTTCAATGGTTCCCGGTTCTGTAGCAGCGCCTCTAGCGAGGGAATGCTAAGCTTTATAAAAAAAACATAGCTACCGTGCGTTGTTAGTTAAAATAAAACCTTGCATTATATGTAAAATGTTAAACTTTGCATTATGTGTAAAATATACAAAGGGTGAAAACCACGTTATTGTCTAAACAACATAAAAACACAGTTACTATCTTTCTAAAAGTAGACACTATCGGCAGGACCTTCGCCCGAAACAAAATCACTGTATAACTCTTTTACAGAACTTAAAACCTATTAACGTTAGTGAGTTTTCTTCTTAATGAATTTAAAACTGTAAATATTATAATTATCTATAATTGATATGTATATAAGAAACTATCTTTATCACAGTATTGTGATATTCATTATTAGGTCACGTCTCGATCTCAGCATTATAACGGGTCGAATTTCGTCCCGCAAACAATCATGTTGTTCTGATGCTGGCAAGTCGGCGTCACATGGATATCATGATGGTGATAATTTGAGTATGGATAATTTTATAACCTTTTCTGCTTACTGTGTGTGTTCTTTTTTTATTTTGTATAATACAATCGATGAAGATATTTCCAGTTAAATATGGAATAAAATGGTTAAAACATACTTCGACAATTGTTATGAAAGATAAAATAATGTTTTTCTATATTTCAGAATTCTTCTACAAATCTCCTAGCAATGTTGAATAAATGGAAGAAGGAAATGAAACTGGCGTGTCTTATGAACTGTACTTAGAAAATAATGTTACCTTCAAAATTGAATTTCAAATCGACAATATATTTTGTTTTTATATACTATGCACTTTTTCAAATGCAGGTTTTGAATTTTTCTGAACTTATTAAAGTTCCCCAAACGTGAAATTGCTGAATACTTTCCAATGAGTTTAGAATGACTGTAAGTTTCTTCAATGTTAAAGATTTTTCCCGACTTTTAAGCAGAACTCACAAAACAACGAACTGAGAAAAGAATTAAAAAGCAGTCTAAATAAATTATTTTAAGGATATAAAGGGTACTCATTTGAGCTCTAGACAAAATTATATTTTATCCGCATATTTGAAATTGTGATTATCGTAGCTGTTCTGCCTTCTGGTTATCTGCAAAATTTCCTACGGTAAACCTGGTATTTAGATTAACATCGTGAAATGTTATAAAAGCTTCATACTGATATAAGACTGAGGCAAATATGTTTCGTGTTAATTGGGTAATTTAAGTTTTAGGTATTTGCATTTTTTCTGGAGAAACAAAAACCCACTTCTGTTTGCTTTTGATTTATTATACAAACTTTCATATTAAACAAAATTTAGAGAAAACAAAAACTAATATAGCATCAACTATTGTATTACTTTTGATAAAGCTTAGTATGTTTAGTCAAAATATGATGAAAATGAGCAAGCAATTAGTTGATCAAAATTATTTATATCTTTGATTAAAATTCCTTATATCTTAATCCTTGTGTTGGTTCTTTATTCATTCAACATTTTGAGAACTGTATATATTCCGTGCTACATTTGTTACAATATAATGTTTCCAGTTCATGAGTGAAATAGTTTCGTATTGTAATCAGAAAGACATATATACCCTCTATTTCTCCATGTGTGGTATAGGGCTATCGAAGGGGTTCATTCGAAGGATGACATTTTTGTATGTTCTAACGGATATTTTCGTTGGCATCATATAGCTAATTTGGTGTTGATGTATTTTTAAAGCTAATATATGTAAAAACCCATCACTTTACAATTTTAATAGTTTATAATAAATGAGATACATATCTCTGTTCCATCGTGTCGTTTAAATTGGCATAAAAACTGGACTTATTTTAGAATCACCACTAAATAAATAATAAGAAACAAAACGAGGAAATTGGATTAAGGAACATCAATTTATACAACATTTTTGATGATAGAACATTCTTATATACATATATAACAGTTCAAGTTAAAATGTATACGTAGTCATCCACGGAATCTTGAATCAAGCTAACACGGATGTGTTGCTCGAAAATAATCGACTCTGTGTATTCAACATCATATGAAAGATTCAAAGTCTCACTTTAAAAACCAAGGTTGAAAGCTCAAGACAAAACATGGATATCTCTTCTATCGAACGCATAACCTACGTTCGATCATAAAAAAATGTGTTGTGTTACCTGTGTGAAAGAGAAGCCAAATATATGTCAAATGGTCAAAATAAAATCTTATTTTCGGCTGATGAAAACATTGGATGGACGCGGAACTAAAGCAAAATCATATTAAGCTCTGTAAAGCTGGAAAATATGAAGATAAAGGTCTAAAATCAAAGAAATGAATTTCCTAGAAGAAAAAAAAAATCTTCCCAAACGATGGGGTAGCTTTTTATATAAATTGCCAATAAGGTTGGTGGACTGTACGGATAAATGCAGAATAAATCTTTACAGATGAAATTATAGCAAGTTCTAATAGGCTGATGTAAGGAATATCAAGTTAATATATGTTCGACTTTCTTGACGTTAGTACTAGTTATTTTGATATATAGTAGGATAGGCATTTTGTCCTATAGTACACATCTTTCTGACGTTAAAATTTAAATTTGACAACAAAACTCTAACCTCCACGTTTTCTGTTGATTTCATAACTGTTTACACATTTGTTCTTTTGACAGCTCAACAATCAATGCAATGCAAATTAATGACTTGCGAATACAATGCGAATATTTTGGGAAAAAGTGTTTGAACTGTGACGATAATGTATGTATCTGTAAGTGTGTGTCTGCGTGTGTATGTGTCTGATTTTAACTATTTTGATCTGGAATCCTTTGGACGAATACTGTTGCACAATGCTTAAATAATTGTCAATATTTTTCCTACATGTACATCCTATCTTTATCGCAACATTCATGAACTCTCAAACTGTTCGGGCAATTAATGAAAGGTAATTTGACTCGTACCCTTCCTGAAAGGAACACAGCAAACATGGCAAAAACCTGTTTGTATTATCAAGTATACATTTAATGCAGTCAAATATATGAAGACATGGCAATATAGCTATCTCGCTTCTGTTCCGATAGTCTAGCAAATGAATTGTCACTACCATCTCCCCTAATTAAAAA
>JAECUM010049111.1:0-21401 GCA_016617855.1 Megalonaias nervosa
GAACCCCTACGATCCCATTACACAACAAATGACTTGCTTTAAGTACTGGTTTAAAGATATCGGATCGAAGCTGCTTTACTAATTGCACAATACAATAATGTGCATTAAAATGATTTCATCTCATCGGCGACATCACAAAATAATCTTTTATGAACGTAGAATTGAACATGAAAACATCTCGAGGCCTACCTCAGACTACACACCCAGGCGTCGTGTTACGCTGTTACTCTTAGTCATGCTGTATTGTTAAGCAAGAAAAACATTTTACGTTCAATTTTCGGCATTTCTAAATGTAACAATCTTAATTTCACGCTTTTCGACAATCTGAATCAGACGCAATAAAGAATTCAAAGTAAACTTTAAGAAAACGTCGAAAACAGTGATTCCTAATTTTAACTGGTAAAATTAATACTGAAAATTTCCACAAATCTATTTTTAGCAGATCTCGATTTATTTAAACAGACACTACAAAGTCCAAGTCAGACTGAAAATAATATAAATGGAGAAAATAAGATCAATCTGTTCGAAGCAGATTGTTGTTAGTTCCTTATACAGCATGCACTTTTCTTAAAAGCTAAAACTTTCTGTATGAAACTGAGTAAGACAGTTCAACGAGGAAGTACCTTTTACTTCAGGAAATAAAACCTACCCCCAAAATACCCGTATGTAAATCACCAATCTAATAGAAGACGCTCCAGCGTTCCATAACAATTATAACGAAATATAGAAAATGGATTCAACTCGCCAGTAGATAAAACAAAGGCTGGATGCAACAACAGTAGTAGTAGTAGTAGTAGTAGTAGTAGTAGTAGTAGTAGTAGTAGTAGTAGTGATAGTAGTAGTAGTTAAAATGCAAAAGTAGCAGTAATGGTGGTAGTATCAGCAGCAAGGGTAGAAATAATAATATTATGGTCACTATCTACATGAATACCCATAAGCAATGAAGATACTCTTAGGTCTTTGGGTCTTAAACTATGTAACGGAAAGAAGCGAAAGCAACAAATTTTGTAAAATCATAAAGGAATTTATTTCTCTAAGTTACAAAGTCAACATTTAAGAGACACGTACAGTATTGTTAATTAAATCCCAAAATAAATGTCATATCACAAGTCCAAAAGTATAGAGTGTTCCGAATAAATTCAAATAACCTTGAATGTCATGATGTACTGCAGTGATGGAATTCATAATGTCTTTGAATGAGTTTTCAATAATTCCATCATAATGTGTTAATCTAAAATCAACGAGCTCTTTGTAATTCCAATTAAATCATTAAACAAATAATTCTTCATTAAATATATTTGAACACAACTGCAAGAAACTCGAATCATGGATTCCCACAGATTGATATAAATCAAGAATGAATTATTTCTAAAACAAGACCCTATATATAATTTTTGTGTAAGGTAAAGTTTTTAATAATAGATTACATCCGTTCACTTTGCCTATTCATAATTTAATAATCGTTCGAACGTTCATTCTTTACGTAAAGTTTTTAATTTGAATTTTTGGGATTTTATGCCTCTGGTGTAAATCCAAGGTGCAAAAAGGACGTGGGATATTTCCTAAGTGTGTGATATATCCCCATGTGGTATGTAACAGGATATACAGTGTGTGATATATCCCCATGTGGTATGAGATACAGTGCGTGATACAAAACAAATATGATAATTAAAAGCATACGAAACTTGATGGAACTATAGACCAATTACGGCTGGCCGTAAATCTCTCCATTGCTCGTTGCGCTTCAATTTACATCTAGAATCTTATAAAGAAATACTGCAGACACATATGCTATAACTTGCATTTGCTGTAATTTATTAAGCAAGAAGAACATATGGCCTTTAAGAAGCGAAATAATCGAGGATCTCTAAATAATCTATTTAAAATTACGTTTATAGGGACATAGAACGACAGGGGATACATTCCTAAATTCTGTATGTAATTATCGTCTTACTGTTTTGCAAAGTCTTCTGCAGTTAAATTGATTGCAGCCTATAAATGCTAGAATCCTTTCACTCCGATTAATGCAAACAGTTTGCCAAAGCTTTATATTTTGAGCTATATTTTTTGCTGCACCAGCATTCTTCCTTAACATCCTTCCCAAAACATTGAAAGCAAACGTTACTGTTACACATTCTGTCGATGTTATTAGCCATCAGGGAGGATGTATCCATGTGTGCATGTTATAGAGGGAGATGTTGATATTATCAAAGTATCTATTGGTACAATCATTTTTCACAAGGTAATGCCAATCGCTAGAGTAGTATGTGGATAATGTGTTACGTATATGTAATTAAATTACTTGTGTGTGAGTTTTAAATTTTTTTTTTTTTTTTTTTCCATTATATTTTATTGCAATGACAATATTTTTACTGGATTTGACATTTTTCCCAGTAAATTTAGTTCAGTTCTTTTAGCCTGATTAAAACGTAGTAGATTACTACATTATATTTTTAGCTGACCTAGTTCTTGACCTTGGTTCCGATTCTGTCAACATTGAGTGAAAATGATTGGTTATTACCAAGGTCATGTTCAGCCCACGTGTTAGCTTTGCTGTAAACAGTTTAATTTTTAAATTCATTTCCAGCGTGGGAATCTGATTCTTAGATAGGGCTATTCTAGCCTGCGTGATAATTTACATTTTTTACTGCGCTGTTCGGACAAAGTAAGTGATCATGTGACCCATCACGAGTGTCAAAATGACGTTTTGTTTGGGTTTAATTCTCAATCTCAGTGTTTTTTGGTTTAGTCGTAAATTATGCCGTCAGGCAGAAAGGTATTCCTGTTGTTGCCATTTGATTTGAGTTTTTTTTATTTAAAATAATTTATTCACCCTGGAAAATACTCGTCTTCTTTATAAAAATTCTTGGACAAAGACATTTAGTGGAAATTTTTTTCTCGAATTCTAAACGGGAACATTATAAATTGTGATTCAACGAGGAACTGTTGCCATCAATACAACGATCTCATCTGACGTCATAGCCTTCCATATCGGAACTTCATCGAGATTCGAAACTGGATTCAATTATAACTTTTTAGTGATATGACTTACATTTTTGAATTCTAGGATTAACTTTTGGATTATATTCACAAACCGTGAGTCCTATTTCATATTTTTACCTTGTTTTCTAGGGAAATAAATTATTTTGTTAAATTTACAAAGCTTGTTGACTTCACTCTTTTTTTTTGTTACTTTTGTACGAGCCTACACGTAACAACTGTATTTAAAGACCTTTCTGATTATTACATGATAGAACTAGTACTGGACAATTTCAGGTTTGCAATATTAATTCAGGACCTATAGTTAAAAATGTAACCCCCCACTTCTTTCAATGAAAAACTTTTGATAGGCACATACCCAAGACCTCCACATCTGTCAGTGTAAAACTGTTGATAGGTACATACCCAAGACACCGACATCTTTCAGTGTAAAACTGTTGATAGGTACATACCCAAGACCTCCACATCATTCAATGTAAAACTGTTGATAGGCACATACCCAAGACATCGACATCTTTCGATGTAAAGCTGTTGATAGGCACATACCCAAGACCTCCACATCTTTCAATGTAAAACTGTTGATAGGCACATACCCAACACATTGACATCTTTCAGTGTAAAACTGTTGATAGGCACATACCCAAGACATCGACATATTTCAATGTAAAGCTGTTGATAGGCACATACCCAAGACTTCCACATCTTTCAATGAAAAACTGTTGATAGGCATACGCCCTAAAGCAAATCAGTATGTTATTATTAGCATCGGTTTCAGGATGTGATTTGGATTTTTAACGTAGCTTTAACAATTTTTCAGTCATATCGCTACGATGTCATGCCACAGACATGTAGCATGATGTCCCACCCAGTCACATTATCCTGACGCCAGGCCGACCAGTCCTAACACTAACCTCTTAATGCTGAGCGCCAAGCGAGGCAGCTGTTAGTACCATTTTTATAAGTCTTTGGTACGACTCGGCCGGGGATCGAACCCACGACCTCTCGCATCGGAGGCGGACGTTCTAACCATTAGGCCACCAGAGCGGTTGGAGTATAAAGTTGTTACATGAGTATTTTTGTAAGCGCCAATAGGGTTTCTATGTTGCCATGCATGTATATTAGCTATGTGATGTCAATATATACCGACTTCAGAAATTTCAAAACGTTCAATACAATGCGATATTAGTTTGATTAAATTCACTGAATATGCATCGAGGGACCTCAGTAATAACTTTAATCTAGATTCATTAGTTGTGTACGATTTAATCTAGAGTCATTAGTTGTGTACGATTTAATCTAGATTCATTAGTTGTGTACGATTTAATCTAGATTCATTAGTTGTGTACGATTTAGTCTACATTCATTAGTTGTGCACGATTTAGTCTAGATTCATTAGTTGTGTACGATTTAATCTAGATTCATTAGTTGTGTACGATTTACTTCAGTCTAATATGCCCATGACATGTATGTTCAACCAACGTGTAGGGCAGGGAACTAACCCGTCCAAACTGGGCATTGAAAATGAGTCTGAAAATATGTACCAATGATAACTCGAGCCGAGAAAGGAGGTCGCGTTATCTTCATCTTCACAACGAGAAGTTGTCTATTAAAGCAAAATTTTACATTTGCCCGACAATCACAAGAACTTGTATGTCTCAGATTACCCGACCTTCTTCACACACACACACACACACACACACACACACACACACACACACACACACAATTAAAAAAAAAAAAATTATTTCTTTTTTAACAATCAATGAATTAACTATTGTGGGGTCATTTAGCTTTCTTGACAAATAATGAATTAACTATGGTGGAGCCACTTAGCTTTTATGACAAATAATGAATTAATATGGTGGATCCATTTAACTTTTTAGAGAAAAATGAATTAACTATGGCGGAGCCATTTAGCTTTTTGACAAATAAGGAATTCAGTATGGTAGATCCATTTAGCTTTATTGAGAAAAATGTAGTAACTATGGTGAGGCCATTTAGCTTTATATAGAAAAATGAATTAACTATGGTGGAACCATTTAGCGTTTTTTGGACAATAACGAATTAAGCATGGTGAGCCATTTAGCATTATGGACAATAATAAATTAAGTATGGTGGAGCCATTTAGAGTTATGACAAATAACGAATTATACTATGCGGAGTCATTTAGCTAACAATGGCGGGGCCATTTAGCTCATTTGACAAAAAATGCATTAACTATGGTTGAGGCATTTATATTTTTTGACAAATTGTGAATTAACTGTGGTGAAGCAGTTTAGCTCTTTTGACAAATAATGAATTACCTATGTTGGAGCCATTTAGCTTTTTCGACAAGTAATGAATTCTCTATGGTGGGACCATTTAGCTTTTTTGACAAGTAGTTAATTCCCTATGGCGGAACCATTGAGCTCTTTTGACAATAACGAATTAGGTATGGTGGAGCCATTTAGGTTTTATGACAAATAATTAATTATACTATAGTTGAGACATTTTCCTTTTCTGACAAAAAATGAAATAACTGTGGTGGAGATATTTAGCCGTTTATAGAAATAATGAATTAACTATGGTGGATCGATTACAGATTTTTTGATAAAAATTGAACTGACTATGGTGGAGCCATTAGGTCTTTCACAAATAATGAATTAACTATGGTTTAGCCATTAACAATTTTGACAAATAATGAATTCATTATGGGGAAGCCATTTAACTTCTTTGACAAATAACGAATTCACTATGGGGAAGCCATTTAACTTGTAACGTGGCGAATTTTGAAGACTTATTGAAACTTAATGCGAATAAATTGTACATTGACGTTAGCTTAGTCAAGCCAAAAGGTCTTGAGAAAGTTCACTGATATTTCTCTTATTTCATCTCTGAAATATAAAAGGGTCTACGTTAAGCTTCAGTAGAATTTGACCGAGTCATCGTACGGTATAGTGACACAGCGTACATAGAGTTACAACCGTATCAGTCGGGAGAGCACTTTATGTCAAATAATTGATCTTCAAAGGAAAGCTAATTGCAGCATATTTTAGGCTGGTGAAATCTGATGAAAGACGTGATTATTTGGGCAGAATTTTAGGAACAATTACTTCCGATTGGTCAGTAAAGAATTAAGGCGTACACTTTGGGTGACTAGAATTTAGGGTACCGACTTGCTCAGAATTCTTCTGTTCGACTCTTGCCTTGTGAGAAGACTAAAGGTTTAACTCCGTGGGAACAATAGAATTGTGTTTCCCTCGTTAACGAAGAAAGGTCAGATAGCTGTCTTGGAAAGAAAAAAAACGACAGGCTATATAGATTTGACACACGATTGTGTGGGGAGAGAAAGAAAGAACAGCATTAAGGTGCGCAATTTTAGTTTCAATATAATATTCTATTTTCATTTTGTTTGTTTTATGCAAATGTGTTTGATATGCTTATGATTTATGCTATGTCTCGATAGTTCAAGTTCATAGGATCTATTGATGCTAGAGTTGTATGCAATTTATTAATTTTACAGTTAGTTCATTGATAGAATTGACGGATTGCATGTAATCAGATATTCAATGTGCAGTATTTTCATAGGGATTGATGATGTAACCCAAAGAATGTTCAAATAGGCAGTATTTCATAGAGATTTATGACTTAACCCTAATATGCAGATGTGTCATATTTTTTATGGTTACATAAATTGACTTCCTGTGTAGGATGATACTGTTATCGTGAGTTAATGACAATTGTATATTTATATATATATGATTTCGCAATGCTTAAATGATCTTGCAGGTTATTGGTTATTATAGCTAGATTTAGTGAATATTATGCCATAAGTAACTGAACATTTATCTTACTGGACAGAATTGACTAGTCAAAGGTAAATAAGACGTGTAGTAATGTATGCTGGTATATACGGTCGCATGTGTCGGTAGAGAACACGTGGTAATTTCTAATCAATTGCCATGCGGCGAGGGCAATGAACTTCAAGCTAAGGTCATTTGTACAAAAATAGCGTGTATCTTACCGAAATACAGGAATTTGTAAGGACCGTTATTTGTTAAGATCACATCATGTCAGAATTTGTGCAGTGTGAATCGCCAATCTGAATATGAACAAAGAGACTTTATATATATATATATATATATATATATATATATATATATATATATATATATATATATATATATATATATATATATATATGCAAATAATTGTGAAAACATAACTAGCTCTCGTAATACTCTCGTATTTAAGGAAACAGCTTTATACTCCGAGAGAGAGAGAAAGGAAAGGAGAAAATAAAGGAAAACCCGATGAGTCAAGGGGAAATCCGCATCTAAGAGAGGTCGGAATAAACAGGGGTCAGGAAGAGGACCAAAAAGAGAACGCATTAGACGTGGAAACAAGACGAGAGGAGACAGACGCCAGGTGATGCTGTCAAGCGTGGAATTAACTCTAAATTCACTACTCGTAATATGATGTAAATTGAACACTGCGACTAAATTCTATCAATGTGAATCCGTTGGATTGAAAGTGAAATTTTGGTCATGTATTAATTGAAAGTGAAATTTTGGTTATGCATTAATTGATTACGGTTATTTTAGTAAATCTGTTGTATTAGTTGAAAGTGAAATTTTGGTTATGTACTAATTGATTAAATTTATTTTTATTTATTGGGAAAGGGGACTCGTAATTGTTATTTCTTTCAATAACCTTGCTCAGCTATCTGTTAACGTTCCATCTATCCGTCCACACTGGGCAATAACACCGTGGGAGGTCATTCCCTAGTTAACGAACGCCAAATCAATTAAGGAGGCTTTAATATTTAAAGTCCCCCGTTACATAACTTTTTCAAGAAATAATAAATTAACTATGTTGGAGCAATTTAGCTATTTGACATTTAATGAATTAAATATGGTAGAGTCACTTAGATTTTAGACAAATAATGAATTAACTATCTTGGAGTCATTAAGTTCTTTGACAAATAAATGAATTAAGTTTCGTGGAGCCGTTTAGCTTTTGACAAATGATGAATTAACTATGGTGGAGCCATTGTCCTTTTTAACAATTAATAAAGTAACTATGGTGGAGCCATTTAGCTTTGGAACAATGTGTGTGTTGGATATTTAACGTAGCTTGAACAATTTTTCAGTCATTTCGCTACGATGTCTGCATTGTGGCAGCTTATAGTGATGTTTAGCACTGGGGCATCATGCTGCAGACATGTAGCATCATGTCCCACCCAGTCACATTATCCTGACACCAGGCCGAGAAGTGCTAACTCTGACCTCTTAATGCTGAGCGCCTAGCGAGGCAGCTGTTATTACCATTTATTATAAGTCATTGGTAAGACTCGGCTTTTGAACAAGCAATGAATTAACTATGGTGGATCCATTCAGCATTTTTGACAAATAATGAATAAACTGTTATGGAGCTATTTAGCTTTTGGTACAAATGGTGAGTTAACTATGGTGGAGCCATTTAGCTTTTTGGAGAGTTATTGCTTGGCATTCTGACTTTGTTCTCATTCATACGTAAAACCATTTATGTCACCTTTTAACAGTCGAAGTTTTTGACGCCAAAAGATAAGCAATGATTGATCAATTCAGGTCGCTTAATAGATTTTGTCTCCACATCTCTTCTTTGCCTGCAATCTCGTCACGAGAACAATAGCGTATATTGAGATGTTTATATAGACGTATAAAGCCTGAAGGCGGCGACTCGGGTCTCACTAAGGGTTTCGAATTTTGACACATACACACACACACACACACGTGTACGCGCACATCTAATTGTTATGATAGAGGGCCTGAGCCTAAAAGAGCCTTTTGATTATAACGTTACATATAAACTAAATCTTTTTTTGGTTTACCTTTAATTTGATTTAAGCTTGAAAACTGAGTGGACTCGTTTGGTGAATGTCTTTCACAGTTGAAGTAATACAGAATACAAAGTGTGTAACTTTGGCCTCAAATGTACTGTCAGCTTTGTTCACTAGTTTATGCAGAGGCAAATATCTCCAAACCTTACTGGCCGAGGGCTAACGAGGTCACACGAGACAGTTTTGTATTTTGACAGTACTAATTTTTAAGGCCGTGAGTCTAATAAGCATGCGTTTTGTGTTTATAGCTTAATATAGAAACTGAATCTGTAAGTCGATTTACATTTACTTTGAATTAGGCTTGAAAATGGATAGGATGGTTTGGCGGTTACGTTTGACAGCTAGACTAGCACAGGAGATCAAATACTTGACTTAGGCTTCAAATGAACGATCAGCATGGTTTACGTGTTTATGTATCTCTGCTACAGATGTAAATATCTCAAAATCGAGGTAGTTGAGGGGGGTAATGAGAAGCATGCCAATTTATTTTTATAACAGTTTGCTTTAACCACCTTGTCAGACGAAATAATTCAAAATAGCCCTTGGCTGTCGGAAATTAATACTTTAAAATAGTCCTTGACTCTCAAAAATGAACAATACAAAATACCCCTTGTCTGTCGTGAATTAACTCTGTAAAATAGCCCTTGACTGTTGAAAATGAACACTACAAAATAGCATTGACTGTCGGAAACGAGCGCTATAAAATAGCCCTTCATTGTCGGAAAAGAACATTACAAAATAGACCTTGTCTGTCGGAATGAACTCTATAAAAGAGACATTGATTGTCGGAAAAGAACATTAAAAATAGTCCTTGTCTGTCGGAAATGAACTCTATAAAAGAGCCCTTGATTGTCGAAATGAACTCAATAAAATACCCCTTGATTATCAGAAATTATCACAATAAACTAGCCCTTGACTATCGGAAATGAGCAATACAAAATAGCCCGTGACAGTCGGAAATTAACACTAAAAAAAAGCCATTGATTGTCGGAAATTAACACCATGAAAGAGGGTTTTTGTAACATTGTAAAGACAAAATTGTACCCAAAATATTTTTTAGTTTTTATTTGTATCATTAATGTAGAATCATCCTAAATTTTTTGTAATCTATAATCGTCCGAGGAAAATCTTGAAAAAGAAAACAAAAGTGAGACCTGAGAAATGAATAAATTTCTTATGATCACTGCACTGTAATCATTGCTAAGGCCTACATGCTTTATTTGATTTGAATTGCAACAGCAAACTATTGAACATGCCCTTGGCCATCAGAAATGAACATTGTAATTGATGAATTTAGGTAAGTTCATCAGAGTATAAAATCTATAAATTGTACTGCAATTAAATTTGAAAACATGAATCTGAATCTTGCAAGCTTTTCACAGAAATAGTTGATTAGATTATATTTGTATCTTGAGAGTATAATTTATTCTCCTTTGTCTGCAGTCTATCATCATCCGATGATTCATCTACTGAAATTCTTACTCCTGAGATCACACATATGTGGGCTGATACTTCTTACTGGTGTACGAATTGTCAACTTAAATGTCGAAAAAGGGGAGAACCGATTTGTAGGATAGCATGACACCCAAAGTTCTTGGCACGGGGGAACGGGGGTCTGGACTCGGCGCTTATTATATAGCTCTAAGTTTGATAGAATTTCTGCATGGAAAAGAAAACAACTAGGTCAGCCGTATTATCTTTTATCCTATTTCACAGCTTCCTCTCCCTCTCCGTGTTCAGTGCTTCATATTCAATCCCGGGGGGGGGGAGATTTGTAAAAGTGTATGTTTAGGTAACATGTTTATTTTGTAATTATAACAACGTATTCTCCTACAACATGTTTGTTTGTAACTGTTGCAAGGTATCTTCCTACAACTTTTTGACTGGTACTGTGACAGGTTTTAGTGTTTGCGTATTTCGAATATTTGTAATAGTTAAAACATGTTACATTATGTTCCTCACTTAGAAAGCTGCAGATCTTATCCATAATAGAAGTTAGGTGCACTGAATATTCAGAGATGATTCGGGTATTGAGTGAAGAGAATGGCGTTTACTAAATTTTGAAACAAAGGTGAAATTTTAATTGTCAAAGGTGCAAAAAATTAAATTAACAAAAAATTGTATGTTCTTATGTATATTTAATTTGTATTATTTGTTCAATTTTCTCCATGCTTTTATGTTATGTATATCTATATTTTGTACTTGACCTTTTTCTAAAATAAAGTTAATGGTGTACCTGACCAGTGACTCTATCTTGTAAACAATATAATACATAGTTAATAGTATTCTGTGATTGTGGATTAAATATTCAGATCGTTATTGATTGTGAACATGTTACTACAATCTGAGTTAAAGATACAGTCTTGATTCTGACCTTAGAAAGTTCAAGAGCGGACCTTTCCTATTAATTTGACAGAGTGTTTTTTCTTCAGACAATGGTTATTGCAAAATAGGTCAAGTAATGAAGGTCACGAAGAGATTCCGGGTAGATACGCTAAAGGAAATCCTGAGTACTATATTGATGAAGAAGATCACGAGGAGATGATGGTAAATAATGCTGGTCTTGGTCGTGGTCAGTCATTAGGTAACTACAAGAGATGATGAAAAATAATACTGGTCTTGGTCGTGGTCAGTCATTAGGTAACTATATGCTAACAAGGTCAGTCATTACGTAACTATATGCTAACAAGGTCAGTCATTAGGTAACTATATGCTAACAAGGTCAGTCATTAGGTAAAAACATGCTAACAAGGTCAGGCATTAGGTAACTAAATGCTATAAACCTTTGAGTTCCGGAATGTGTCATTGCCTATCTCTACAGAACATTCACTTGATAACCAGTCAACATATCAAAGTCATGAAAGACAATCCAATGTCCTGGAAAGATGACTAAATATTTAGTAGTATTTATGATGGGGACTGAAAATTAGCAACAGATCTGTTTTAAAGACTAGTGTTTAGCACAAGAAAATTAATTCCACAATAATGTGATTTATCACTATTCTAGAAGAAATTAATGGAGGACATAATGGATACAAAATCATTAGCAACTACATTAATGTAAATAGAGAACGGTATGTTATATACTACCGTGATTTAAAGTTAAGCGTTAAGTTAGGTTTACTATCTAAAATACATTAAGTTGTGTAATTCGAAAAAAGAACCAGTTATCAACAATTTTAATTGCTTGAATAACACTCTGAGACAAGAAACAATCAATAGCTTGACAAATGATCTGTTTAAACTCATGATTAAATATGTGTGTGTTTAAGCTTGAATTATTTTCCTTGGATCGCCAATTTTAGGTTGCCTAGGATTAGGTTGCCAAGTTTCGGTTGCCCAGGTAAAGGTTGCCTAGGTTAGGATGATTAAGTTTAGGTCGCCAAGTTTATGTTGCCTATATTTATGTTGCGACGTCTTGGTTGCCTAGATTAGGTTGCCTAGGTTTAGGTTGCCTAGATTAGGTTGTCCAGGTTTAGTCTGCCTAAGTTTCTCTAAAGCACTATTGTAACGTGTCAGGGCCAAATAAAATGGAATAGATGGACAGCTCAAGAATTTTTCAGTTATTAGATCTCTCCAGTGTTTTGTAGTGTCAAGAAATGGTGCGTTCACCATAAAAGTTCTTGTTTAGATTATAATAGCTCAAAACAAAACAAATATAAATAGTCAACACAGTTTAATATATTACTTCCAGACTTACATGTGTTTCCGTACAACATTTAGTGTTCAAAATGGTGAAATATAATATTTGCAATTGTACAGAATGATAAGCATACCAGATGTGTGATAAAACATGCTGAAATGACAGCAATAGAATCAGTGGTAAATTGCATGTGAGCATCAGCATAAATATTCAGTTCATCATAATTCTCATAATCTCTAATTCACAATTCCCAAACTAATCTTCTACCGAAAAGCAAGTTAAATGTTCTCTAAATTTGTTCATATGAAGTACCGAAGTGGTAATGAGTTTGTGTGTCAAATCAAGGTTCAGAACCAAACCTTGGTTTGTGTGTTAGAGTGCAATGGTAAACATGGTAGAAGCACAGTTTGGAACCAGATGTCAGTAGAGTGTCGCTTGTATTGGCTGAGACACAGTTTGTCGTTCTATAGTGACACAGTCTGGAACCGGATGTCAATCGTGTGTCGTGTGAGTTGGCTGGGACAATGTATGTCGTTTTGTAGCAACATTGTGTGTCGTTGTGTCGGGTATATTATTTCGACATCCAGATGACACAAAAACTACAAAATAGATGGAAATTTGTGATTTCAAAATGATACATGTAATTGTGTAGGAAGTTCGATAATACCATCCGAATACATATTTTCTAATGGATAGCAGACGGGTGTGTTGATCACGATACAGTGACGGTGTCGTCAGTCAAGTCCCTCTGTGGAAACTTTTATCTGATATAACGAGGAAAATAAACGTTGAAACAACTTGAGAGAAGTATTATATCATTATTAGTACTAAAGCAGTGTCTCAAAGACAACATTTATACAGGAAAATGACCAATGAAACACAGTACTCAACCAGTGGTCGGCAGTGTGTGTGAAGACAATCGAATGGTCAGAATTAATAATTACTATATGAAAATAGGCCTATTACACTTCTAATAATTTAATGTGTCTAATTAATTAGTAATTAGTCTACCTTGTTTTCATTGTTTGAAAAAATTATCAGTTGAGATCAAAATCGACAGCGACACTTTTGTTTGTTTGACTGTTTGTTTGGTCTTTAGACCTTCGCTGGAACCCAGCGGAACCACAACTGCCAGAACGGCAGATCTCACCCCTATTTATAGATTTTGGGAACACACTCGGGGAAATTCACGACACAGATTTTACGAATATTACTAAATATGGGAGAACTCGGAAAGATATTAACCTGAGCGCCTCCTAATGGAAAGCCGAACGGCCAATAAACACAGTAATAAGAATGGCTCCCGATTTCAAACGCCAAAAATAGTAAATATTTCACAATAATCATAAACAGATTCAACACTGAAGATGAACAATTTCATCAACTGTTGAAGAAAAATTATGAAATTACGTGAGTATTACCATAATCCTGGAGAAAAATGAATACAGTTGCGTATTTCTCTCTCAGAATAGAAGGTAAGTAAAAACAGTTTACACAATGGGCTTCAAAAATCTTTTCCCGGATGATAATTATTTAAAAACATCATTTGTATATGATTTACATATTGTATAAAATTACATTTTTTTTGTACAAAAGTCCTGTGACAAACAGTATTACTATAGTTACTATTATTTGCAATGGAAACGTAAGTACAAACTTCTCAACATGACGGGAATGTAAACAATAAAAGACCATTACGTACTATCCTCATCCATAATGATATATGCATTTTATAAGAATATAAATTGATAGGTAGTCAGGATTGTTTCATTATGTGGATGAGTAGATATTTATTGACCATGAGCATCATTTTCAGTACTCAACAACATGTGTAACCAATTCTTATTCTCGTAAGCTTTCGTTCGGATATTCGAATGTCAAAGTTCAGTTTTCGTTCAACTATGCAGTTTTCTTCTACAATTAGTCTAAATTTCTCGTTTGTATATATGTCACGTAGCCAGTAGGCGCAAAATGCGTTTTAACCCCTTATGCTTGTATACAAACAGGTAGGGCTGGACAATATTTTCATATTTATTTATTATGTTGTTGTTGTAACGTCAGTCTGCAGACCTATTTAATGTTGTGTTTAGATATTATTTGAATGGAAACATTGTTTAGATTATTCATTCCAATCAATAACAATGTGTGCATTGGAGTAATATTCTGGGACGAGTTCTGGACAATGCCATTTTGATACATCAGGACTTTTGACAGACCAGTGCATTCGAGGATCTGAAATTCATTCGGAACATTCGATTCTGTTGGACTTAAATATAACTTTTTAAGGATTATTTTGGATACAATTCATAATACTGTAAGTTCCTTTAACACTTTACTTTTATAACTTTTGATAATTAAATTATTTGTTACGTTTTACCAAACGTGTTGGTTTTGTTCTTGCTACTTAGTTTATGGCGACTGAGTAGTGGCGCAGGGCGTCATATATATAGCAACAACCAGCAGCAACCAGCCAGCAACAACGCTGCGCAACAACAACATATGCCGCCGCGCATATATACTGCCTGCCTATATATAGATAGATAGATAGATAGATAGATAGATAGATAGATAGATAGATAATTGCATGTAATGACTAATAACATCACATAAAACAGATTTAAAAAGATAAACATTTCTGACAGGCAGAGAAACTGACAAACATGAATAATACCCTTAGAGTAATTGTTTCTGTTATTGTTGTCATTAAGGAAAATGCATACATTTTTAGGTTTCAGTATGGACCTTTGGATATTAAATCCTGACAATTCAGTAATGTCTTCGTTTATTCAAACTTTTTAATTAATATGTGGTGTGAAAAGATATTAGGATATATTTGAAGTACTCAATATCAGTTTTTGAAAAGACCGTTATAGATAAGGTTGAATTACTCGATATCAACACTTTGATAAGACCGTTATAGATAAGGCTGAATTACTCGATACCAACACTTTGAAAAGACCGTTAAAGATCTGTTTGAAACACTCGATATCAATACATTCTTCGTTGATACCATGAGCAGTAAATTTCTATGTTGTAAAAGACGTTGGGAACTAAAACGGTCCTTGTTTCATTTTGGTCGGTAATATAATAGAATATGTAATTTTTAGATCATCGAATTATTTTGCAAACCGATCATATATATACGCAATAAAATGTTATCAATTGGATTAACAAGAGGTTTCTTTATAATTTCCCATGTAGTGAACATACATTAAAACAACTAAACTTCCAACAGTTTAGAAGTATAGATTGTCAATGGGTTTGTACAACGTAAGATGATTGTCAATGGGTTTGTACAACGTAAGATGATTGTCAATGCTCGTTGTACAAAGTAAGATGTCGTTTACTTGGCTATCTCGGTTAACATTATAATTTTGTAACCTTTGACCTACATTCACCAGATTAATCTCATTACTGCTAATTTGCCTACCAGCCGTATAATCAATAGTCTGTGATCACGTAACTATCAACTTAAATTTAGCATTCATGATTTCACTATCACTTATTATCTTACTCACCCGATCAACAATGATTTTTAATTTACGTATGGAAGAGAACATCAGCTCATTGAGCATTAAATCTTGGTTGTACGTTAATTTTTTTTCTTGAAAGTATTTGCAATAAACACCATTATGATTGTGCCTCAGCTATGAAGCAAAAGAGTAATGTTAAATCTTGTCAGTATTCCTGCGAATCCATGTTAACCTCTGCCCGACTAAAAATAATAAAAGTTACATTTATTTTTAATACCTCGGTAATGATCGATCCCTTTCAGCAAATTTTTTTTTTTTTTTTTATTTTATTTAGCTGATCTTTTGCAACGCGAGCATAATACAGACGTGTGTTGGCTGTGTCGAATACACAAGTATTTCAGATGATATTTATTATCCCATTCGTCTGAATGGCAGTTTATATTTAGAATTTTAAACCGATTTATGTTGCCTTTTTAGAGGTTCGAGTATGTGTTTAGAATTTTTCTTTTGTTTCAAAACTTAAGAAAGCTCAATGGTTACAAAACGGTTAGAGAATTTTTGGGTCTTACCGCTGATCAAGCGAATAATAATGATGGGTCATCAGGTCACCTCTACTGTATTTTGGCCCAAATAATCACAGAGAGCAGAATGTAAGATAGATTGCCTCATTTTATTATTAAAAATGTATGAAATTTTTCCAACACTTCTCCTTTGATTCATGTACTTTATCATCATTTTCAATACACGCCTACTCAGATTTGCTTCTCTTTGTTTATATTTTCTCTTACTGTATGTCATTGCATCATTTTCCGTTCTTTTATGGCAATTTTTATTACTTTTTTGCCTATTTCTACCCCGTTAATGCAACATGAAAGAAGATTTATACATATACATGTAAATCTCAGATACACTGACTGCATGAAACTTTGTTCTAGTTTTGGTAAATTGATTGAAGGTGAAGTTGTTCCTTATTCAGCCCACTACTACGATGGCTATGTTCAAGTCCTTGATGAGATTCTGCACCATTCAGATCTAGGTGCTTGTCATTCGCCCCAGTGGACGCTTCGATGGTGATATTTGGATTTAAGTCGTTTAACATCTAACCTAGACATGAGCGACTATTTTAACGGTCACACTTGTGCGCATTATCTAATCTGTGCTATAAACCGCATATTCCACACGCTGTTTTGTCAAACATTGCTCAGTTTCCTATATTGGGCCGTTCCTATTTGCGAAAATATGTCGGCACTTGAAATTATATTGCATAGTTGTCATCGTGGACTGAAGTAAGTTTCGGTACTTGGCGTACATTTTTGTTCTAAAAAATTGACAAATGTTAGTCAATGGAATCGTGTGGCGATCCTAATCAGTTTATTTGGACATTGGTGCAAATTGCCAGAGATTTAGTTTCCACGGCCGTCACCAGTCTCATATTAGGGAATTTCTAGGGTTATTTAACCAAAGGGGCATTCGTGGAGTTAAAATGAGATCGTTTGAATTTGAAACCGTAAAAAGGAGTTTTTTTTGGGGATCACGAAGACGCTCACTTCATGTTCTCTAAGACGCACTCATAAGTGGTCCTCGTCTCCATCCCCACCCTCATTTGGGGCGCCAGGTAATCTGGACTAGCCCGCAAGAACTTACATATTTCTAGAAGAACTGTTGGAGATTTGGTTGCCTGATGTGGAGGGACGCGATTCCACGTAGCAAATATCGTCAATATATTAGTATTATTAGCTTGCGTGATCTATTGTCGGTCCAAAACCAATTTGGCCTGCTCTCTTTTCCTCCAGGTGGCATACTTCTTCCTTTCGTTATTTTCTTGCCGCTTCCCAATGCAGTTTTTCGTCTTTCTTCGCCTCCGCTCTTGTTGTAACAACAGGTAACGCTACCGGAAAACTCCTTTGCTTTCCGCGTACTCTTCGACTTCTTATGGGATGCCAGTCTAGGTGAAGAAAAAGTGCGGCTCCAGGTGGAGGAATTGGTGGCTATATGTATATAGTCGAAATTTGTGAAGCAAATCGAGTGCTTCAGATGGTGATGGAGGTGTCAGTAAATTTGCATATATTGTACCGATTCTATAAATAGCTTAGTCAAGGGAACCAAAAACTGGTAATGAAAATAAAACTGTGGTGACATATATATTATTAACTTCCGAAACTGTCGTGGATTTTAGAGGAGAATAGAACAAATATGTGGAACAAAATGTAAAATAAATGTTGACAGACTAAAAGTAATACAAAACAATTCCGAGCACAGTATGGAAGTTAGCGGAGACTGAAAAGTATTTTATATTTTCGCGACTTAAAGCACTACTAACATTTCTAACTAATACTGAATTTATTGACGATAAAAATAAATTTCCAAACAAAATGTAAAATTTTTACAACGAATTTGTATAAACTGTTGAAGATTCAGTATTAACATTGTGAAAATAATTCAAATTTATTTTCCTAAAATTAGAGTAAAAAAATTAAAAGGAATTTAGCGAGGACAGAAAATTATCCTGTAGACTGAAAAATCTTTCTTAATTATACTAAGCAGCCCGCACCTCCGGTTTTCTATAATTTTGTTGTGATGCCACATTTCCTGGCTGATTCACATTTTTCAGTTTCTAATGTGCTGCATCTACCTCGATCTCCGTTGTTGAATCAACATTTATGCCCTGTCCTGTTGTGGCTTATCCTGAATAGAGCTTAATCGCGATCCAGAAAATGACCTGAATAAGACACTAAACAGTCTCTAGATAAAACAATCTCTGCCTTTGTAGATTTGCTTAAAGCCTTACTATCCGCTTTTCTACGTGGTGCAGCGATTGCAATAGGGTTCAAAATAGCCTTGAAGCCTGGCAGTACTTTTGGACTCTGTGACTTAGTTGTATATGAAATCTACTCTTTTTCACATTCTTTGCTTGACCCAGATGTAGTTTGTAGTTTGGCGGTGTCATTCATTACATCGCTCAAACAATCCTAGGATGGCCAAACGTCCTCAAAAAAGTGTTTTAAAGCGGTTTCTTATTTCGACGTCGTTGCCACGGACCACAAAGGGATCTTTCAGATTAATAGTATCATATCTAAAGGACATTGCGGATTTCTTTTGATAGAACTTCAGTTTGGTCGACATGGCAGTAACGACGGGTTGGTAGTCGGAGTAAAATTCAAATGAGCATATGACCAATGAGCTTGATACAGATTAATTCATTCTTTATGATTCTTTCGTTGTCTCCGATACAGAACAGCAGAGAAAATGTTTCCACTGGTCAAATTGTCAAATTCGTGAATGCTAGTGGCAACAGGTCTGAAGGTATCAAAATGGTATTGAAAAGATAGAAACAAGACCGAATCAGAAAACTAGAAGCTTTGCAAACAGCATGATCTCTCATTAAGGATATTTTGAATGACATATTTTACTCCGTTTGTCGCTTCTTTCATTTTCCTCGGATACTTGAACATGTAATAGAGAGATACTCAGGTAAAACCAACAATTAGTACAGATATTGTCCAAGATACAAATGCATCCCAACTTGAATGATAAAATCCCATTAGAGTATTCAATATTATTTAATGTCACATGATCGTCTTTCTCCTATCGGCAAATCAGCACTGGGAAGTAAATGACAAACTGAAATGACAAAGACTTTAAAAAGAACTCTGCCAAACAGACGTAAATATGTAGTAATGCATAATAAAAATAATAATACCGCAAAATTCTTTTAATAACTATACAATAAAAAGTAATGGTAAAATCCATATATAGAAGCAACAGTTGTTACACCGCATTCTCGCATGCATAGTCAACATTTGTTCTATAACCAGCATTCTTTAATGCATAGAGTAAACATTTATTATATAACCCGAATTCTGTCATGCATAGTCAACATTTATGTAACCCGCATTCTCTAAAGCCATGAGTCAATATTTGTTATGTAACCTGCATTCTCTCATGCCAAGATTATATCTATGTTCCATTTAATATTCAACTTTCACTTGTATTCTTCAAAGACATAGGAAATCAAACAACGGATTGATGTACCTTCTGTGAAACACAACGCCTTTCAAGTTGTGTTTGCTCAATTTAGAGAGACGTATAAAATGTTAGAGGGTGGTTTTCTAGAAGGTGGCTATTCGCACGAAGATTTCAGGTGTCCTGACGATTACATGAGATCATTATTGATAGATTGAATCAACGCATATACTGAATTATATTACAATAATCAATAACCAATCAAGATTTTAGATTCCCCAAAATCAATAGCTAATATTTATAAAAAGAAATAATGACAATGACTTCATTGCTTCATTTTCAAACATATAATTACCTAATGTAACAGAATATCCGAAAAATAGATGCTTTTTTCCTTCAAGCGCTTTCGCATCATCTTTATGGATGCTCTTCAAGTGAATACATCAGAAATGTATTCACCTGTTGTGTGTATTTAATTTAATTATTTGTTTCTTAGTTTTAATTTTTTTTATTACATGCTATTGTAATGTAACACTGAGTTCAATTCATTTTGACCTGACTGATTTTCTTTTCTTTTTTTTATTTCATGGACGTAAACAACTAACATTGCATCTAGTTTCTGACCTCGTTCCAAAATCAGTGACGGTTTTGTTGAACATCTTTTTTTAAAAATATTTTTATCTTTCTCAGAGTAAGAATCATTAACTTTAGTCAAGGTCATACCTGAATTACGTGACGGGTGGCATGTATCTATTGTTACAAACTTCTATTTTTTTTTCTCCAGAAAAAAAACAAAAAAACTTTTTACCCTCATCCGGGAATCCGTTTTGCGTCTTAGTTACCGCGTGACAGTTGTTTTTTTTATTTATAGAAGTTTGTCAGTCGGGCTCCAGACAATTGACACGTTAAGTTGTTATTATGTTGTGACCAGTTTGGGTTGAAATTTTATTTTATTGAATTCAAGTAATTCATTTCCCTGGAAATACATAAGTACTCCTACAAAATTCTCGGAAAAAGACATTTATTGAAAGTTATACTGAATTCAAAAACTGATCCAATATTTTCAGTGATTCAACAAAGGACTGTTGACACAACAGCACTTCGCTGACTACAACAGACGTCATCGCCTTCCATTTTGGATTTCATCGGGAATAGAACTCAGTTTCATTGAGGACTTTCTATTACTAGGACTTCTATTTAATTCTTGGATTATTTTTGGATTTTATTCATAAAACCTAAGTTCTCACTACTTAATTTTTCACTTTGTATTCTAGGGAAATAAATTATTTGTTAAATTTTTACAAAGCTTGCTGTCTTCACTCTTTTCTGTTACTTATTTTAAAAGCATAGACTCGTAACACACCTGAAGAGCATCCATAAAGATGATGCGAAAGCGCTTGAAGAAAAAAAGAATGGAGATTTTTCGGATCTTCTGTTATTTTAAGTTAAATTTTTCCGTGTA
>JAECUM010049113.1:0-43375 GCA_016617855.1 Megalonaias nervosa
GGTATGAGAGATATGTAAGATCAACTGGGTCAAATCTTTCTTGTACATGAGGAAAAAAATTATTGTCATACAATTTGTATACGGCCAATGTTTTATTAATTTGGTGAGTTCTATTAGGCGTAAGCGATATTATTTGTTTAGAAAGTAAGGTCCTAAAAGTCATAGGAATGTGTATTATCTTGCTTTGCAAATAATATTGATGAAATAGGTTGATTGTCTCTTTAAGTGTGTAGTTCTTGTGAATAATGCATTATCTATGTGTGTAGTTCTTTTGTACAATGCATCTATCTTTTTAAAGATAATTGAAATCTTTGCACATCTGAAGTCATATGGGCAATTACGAGTTATTGCATTTTGGTTTATAATAATAATAATAATAATAATAATATTATTATTATTATTATTATTATTATTACTATTTATAGTAATATCCCTTATTTATTGAGGGTGACATAATTAACTTACATATGGCTTACATTATGGCCCTGCAATTAAAAAATATACACATTCCAAAAGTAAAAAATATACAAAATATACAAGGGTAACATTGGCTGCATAAATTAATACAGATATAGCAAAAATAATAAAGTAATAGAAGTTTAAATTACTTTTATCAGATGTTAGACTGCTCTCACTGGCACAGGTGCAAATGTTATTTGGTCATATAATGAGAATCACCCATTAAAATATTTGAGTGGTGTGATTTCTGAAATGTTAGGTGCTTCTTTAATATCATACTGCATTGTGCCATTTAACTCTACTGGTGCAAAAAATATCATAAAATTCTGTATCTGAGCTTTATTGCTTTCTCTCGACCATGTACACTTTGTGCCAATTTCCTTACAAAATTTAAACCAGTGAGATTATCTGGTGCTAACTTTGTTATGATCTTGAAGATGAAAAACAGCTTTTCTAAACTTCGCATATTAATTAATTGGCCTCTCTATCTATATGTGCTGAAGAGAGTGAATGTAAAAAGAATTGTACATACATACATTTATATCCCTTTCCACAAATCTTTTTGCTTCGATAATTTAGAAGCAGTTGGAGCAGGATAAAATATTTTAAATTAATATACCTGAATATCTGGCACATTTAACAGTTTAAATGCATTGTACTATTTAATTCTGAGTAAAAGTCTTTTCGTTTGGGTGATGATTATGCTGAGTTGATTAGCATTGTCAAGATTCGTTGTAAATTTGTATATGGCCAATGTTTTATTAATTTGGTGAGTTCTATTAGGCGTAAGTGATATTTCTTTTTTAGAAAGTAAGGTCCTAAAAGTCATAATAATGTCTATTATCTTGCTTTGCAAATAATATTGACAAAATAGGTTGATTGGATCTTGGTGTGTAGTTCTTGTGGATAATGCATTTTCTGTGTGTTTAGTTCTTTTGTACAATGCATCTATCTTTTTTAAGATAACTGAAATCTTTGCACATTTGAAGGCATATGGGCAATTATGAGTTATTGCATTTTGGTTTATAATAATAATAATAATAATAATGTTATTATTATTAATATTATTATTATTATTTACAGTAATATTCCTTATTTATTAGCTTACATTGTGGCCCTGCTTTAAAAAATATACATATTTCAATAGTAACAAATGTACAAGGATAACATTGACTGCATAAATGAATACAGATATAACAAAAATAATAAAAGTTTGAGAAGTTTAAATTACTTTTATCAGATAGATGTTAGACTGTTCTCACTGGTACAGGTGCAAATGTTATTTGTTCATATAATGAGAATTTCCCATTAAAATTTGAGTGGTGTGATTTCTGAAACGTTAGCTGCTTCTTTAATATCATACTGTATTGTGCCATTTAACTCTACTGGTGCAAAAAATATCTTAAAATTCTATATCTGAGCTTTATTGCTTTCACTTGACCATGTACACTTTGTGCCAATTTCCTTACAAAATTTAAACCAGTGAAATTATCTGGTGCTAAATTTGTTATGATCTTGAAGATGAAAAACAGTTTTCCTAAACATAACATATTACTTAATTGGCCACTATCTATTTGTGCTGAAGAGAGTGCATGTAAGAAGAATTGTACATACATACATTTCTATCCCTTTCCATAATTCTTTTTTCTTCGATAATTTAGCAGTGGTTTGAGCAGGATAAAATATTTTAAATTAATATACCTAAACACCTGGCACATTTAACAGTTTAAATGTTTTGTACTATTTAGTTCTGAGGAAAATTCTTTTCATTTGGGTGCTGATTGTGATGAGTTGATTAGCATTATCAAGATTCGTTGTAAAAATTTAAGCTAAATGTATTGTCATACATCTATTTCATGGCACATTATTAAATATCAGTTAGTTTCTTCCCACTGATGCATACATCTTTATCTTCAACATATTGTGACATATTGTCTGAACACACAATCACTGTAGAATGGTTAGTCTCATCATCATTACTGGCCTAATAAGAATTATTATTCTAGGTGAAGATAAAAGGCTGTCCATTTAGTACATATGAAAACAGTCATATTTTACCTTTTCCCCCACCCCTCTTTGCCAGGTGTATTTTTTCTAACCCCTCCCCAGTGTGTACATATGCATTTGCTTAGTACCCCCTTCAAACACTGTCAATTTGCATTTCAAATCAAACAGGAGTTTTCTTTGTAAAATGGTCTCCATATTTGCATAAGCAGGTCCCTGTTTGCAAGCAACAGACGTGATCATTTCAAATACTGGTTGCAGATGACTCAAGTTTTGACTGCTATGCATCATCCATCCTGGAAACCAGAAAGGGGCTCAGGGGTTAATCTACTAGCCGTTGCTTACAATCTACTTATCAGTTATATGTGTAATATAAAAAAAAACTACGAGGGAAGACAATTCTCGAACTTTTCGCACAACTTGTATGGACATGATCAGACCCGCTTAATTAGCAAGTGCAGTATACTAAATGGTTGACTTCTCTCTCATTCTTTTCTTTTGTTGTTGACTATGGCAAATAGGTTTTATTGTAAATTTAATAAAGTTTTTGTCATTAAGTGTGCATGTACTACTTAGTCTTTTTCCCGCCCACCCACACAAATGTTCGAACTTGAACCCCACCCCCCTCAGTGTGTACATACAAAATGAACAGTCCCCAAGAAAACAGAGTTTAGTCCAAAGACAACATAAGATTCACACTGAAACTAACACCTGTGAACTAAAAAGTGACCACTAGTGCATTCATGATGACAATTATTCAAGTTAATTAAAAAATAGGCACGGAATGTAAAGCAGCAATTATGTTACATGCTATGTATATTTTGGAAATGATAAACATATCAAAATATTGGTGTACTGTCCAAATGTTTATCAAATTGACATACACATAGAGAAAATCTAAACATAAAGTCAATTCAGCCGGCTACAGTGGTGTCATTATGCTTAAATTTTGGAAGAAAATGAGATGGTTGGATACAAAGCAGAAAGTTGTAATGATCATCTACTTGTATACAAGCCACAACTGAATACATTGTTAATAAATGCTTGCATGGTTATGACCACCACCAATGAAAATAAGAACTGTTACCTATTTAGAATCTGAAGTATCAATGAAACCCCCCCCCCAAACACATTTTGACTTAGATTACCCAAAGTTACTTTTTAATTGGGTATGGATAATATCATTTCTATTAAGAAATAACTGGAAGATTGGGTGAACAATAATCTATTACTCACCAACTCATTGGTTTCAAAATAATTTTCTTATTTTTGTTCTATAACTTTAACTTCCTTTCCATATATAACATTTATTACAATAGTTCTGAGATTTCTTTTAAACTGTCACAGTAAATAAAAAAAATTAATGCAACTGAATCCATGAAACTAGTTCATTTAAAGTGTCACATAAGATACTTCACACAAACGTACAACGGTAATGCCAATGTTATTATGCTCTCCACTTCTTCCATTCGAAATTTAAAGTGCCATCAATCTGATTTTTCCTCTGATAACTGTTAAATAATTAAATTTGGTGAAGTTGCATTCCAAAACATCAGAATTATTTATTCAAACTTGACTTGGAATGATTACATGTTGGAGATAAAATCTCCAACAGAAACTCCATTACACGTAAGCATTCATTTCATTCCTTTCAACCAGTTAACACAAAGTAACTATCGCAAAATCTGCCCCTCACTGATTCTTTGCATGTTGGTCATCTTGAGTTAATTGGATGAAGATAAATATGTGGTGTTATCACAGGAGTCTGACGATTTATCAATGAAGTACGACAAAATTTCTGACAACATGAAATCACCTTATCAGTATTATCAATGAACACAAGGAGTGCAAGCGTGACCACAACCCTCCGCTCGATTCGACTTTTCTCACACGTCATTTACTGCTTCAGAATCGCAAGCAGAAAATTTCTAGAACAGAAATATGTAGTTAAAGTTCAGATAGTAGAAATAACGGTTGATGATGTCATCACACTTCAGATATTAAAGCCAAGCGGATGCTCGACCCGGTAGATTTAGAAATGTGTTTGTATTTCTGTTCTGGAAATTTATAAAAAAAATTATCAAATGATACAATCTGAAATAAAATACAATTTAAACATTTTATCTTGTGAAATTACTTTCATGATGTTATTCAGCCCTCGATAGAGTTGGCTACTTCCTCCAATGAATTCTGGTATTCAGGGTTTGTGACCGTAAAGGTGAAAATAAATGTTAATTTGCCAGATTGGATTCATATGATGGTCGTCCGAGAGTTATGCGTTGGTACGTTACTGACTTTTGAATGGACGTGTGTAGTTTTTCAGTCTGCTTATTGATAAAACATCAGACTCCTGTGGTGTTATAATGGCTTTTGACCGACAGAAATGTCTATGACAACAACGTTCATAATGATTGAATAAACGGAATTTCACTAGTCTTTTAACACTTTTTGATTAGCTTGCTGCAAAAATGACAGAGCTATTAATTACTTCTCTAGGCTTTGCTTTCTCAACCAAATACCGACCTCTTCCCCGGTTGAAAACATGTCTCGCTTCCATTACTGGAATCAGGTCACAATTAATAGTTCTGGTTCAGTACCCACGAATGTAGTCCCAGTCTATTTATAGAGCATTTTTTCCAGTCTCCGTTTGGTGGTGATGCAAGAGTTAGATTTAGGCATTTTTGGTATGGATTTAAAGGCAATTGTTTATTCTTTAGAATATTGAGCTTATGGTGTGGTTGTCTGAGTGTGTTTCGGCGACAGTGTACAGTGAGTAATAAGGTCTTGGTGATAATCCGGAAGTGAAATCTGTGTTCCATTGCACGTTGGTTTGTTTACAGTCAAGCCTTTAAAAAAAATGCCGGTTAACCTTTGACAAGAACTTCACAGTGAAGTCATCTTTGAAGGTATTTTAGATTAACATACGATTTGTATTGATTGTCACACAGTGGAAAGTTCAGTGCTGAGAAACAAATGTAGAGAATATATAGTAAAATTAATTGTGTTCTATGGCCTGCTGTCACAATACGGCTACATTCGGTTCTTTTCGCAGCGCGCATTGTATTGGATCCGAATGATGCAAATCAAGTCTCACGAGACTAAAATTAATGTGGCCGCAGAATGTATGCGTTCATTTTGTAAGAAGACTTATTCGGAAATCTCCTTGTTTTCCTTATTATTAAGAAAATAAAGACATATTTTCACTCTGTTTGTGATTAATCAATCTACCAAATACAGGGTCACATGGCAGGCCTTCCCCAATCTATTTATAGCTGACCAATGACAATGTTTTATAGTCAGTGTCTGTTTGAAGTAATCAAAATGGAAATAAGCTTCACAGGCAACAAAATATGGCATGCATAACATAAAATACAAATTTGATGACTGGATATCTTAAGTGGAAGTTTTTGATTAAGTTCAGCTTGCACTTTTAGATGGACCTCCAAACCATTTCTTTCAACCACCTATAGAATCGAATTCATTAAATAAACAGCCTGGGACAGAAGCAATTTTGAAACCAAACTAACCTGGCGCACAGGGGTTTGTTACAAAGAAAATTAGGAGTCTAACCTGTAACAATATAACATTGTTACAGGTGAGACTACTGATTTTCTTTGTAACGAACCCATGTGCCCTGGCATATATGTTTTTAAAAGTGCCGTCCCCGGGTCCCATGTATGTTTTAATGGCAGAGCCCTGAGGTCATAGAATCAGAATTACCCATTAAAATATTTGCAGTGGTATGATTTCTTGAAAGCTGAAACATCAGGTGCTTGCTTAATATCATACTGAACTGTGCCATTTAACTATTGGTGCAATAAATATCTTAAAATACTATGTCTGAACTTTATTGCTTTCACTTGACCATGTACACTTTGTGCCAATTTCCATACAAACTTTAAACCAGTGAGATTATCTGGTGCTGAATTTGTTATGACTTTGAAGATGAAAATCAGCTTTCCCAACCTAACATATTACTTAATTGGCCTTTATCTATGTGCTGCAAAGAGTGTCTAAGAAGAATTTTATATAGATACATGGTACACACATAAAGAAGATTTAATGTGGACAAACAGCCAGATTGTCCAATCTGGCATAAAATTTCTATCCCTTTACATAATTCTTTTTTTCTTTGATAATTTAGAAGTGGTTGGAGCAGGATAATATAATTTCAATTATGATGCCTAAACATCTGGCATATTTAAGAAATTAAATGTTTAATACTATTTAATTACGAGTAAAATTCTTTTCATTAGGCTGCTCATTGTGCTTAGTTGATAAGCATTGTCAAGATTCATTGTAAATTTAAGCTAAATTTATTATCATACATCTGTTTCATTGCACATTATAAATTTTCAATTTGTTTGTTCCCGCTAATGCATACATCTTTATCTTCAACATATTGTGATGTATTGTCTGAACACACAACCACTGTAGAGTGGTTAAAACACCTGGATAGTCATTTATATATAAAATTAAAAATATAGGACTTAGAATTGATTCATTTGTTATTCATGATAGTAGCTTCAGTTACCACTGGCTAGCTCATTGCAAAATGAGAGATGAATGCAAAATCCATTCCTGCCAGTACACGGGCTCAATGCAGCGAAGACACATGTAGTGTCAGCCTTTCCTGTAATAACATAGCATCTAGTCAGCTAAGACACCCATAGTGTAAGCCTTTCCAGCCAGTGCTTGACCTCTGGCCAGTTAAGACACCCATAGTGTAAGCCTTTCAAGCCCCAGCATGGTCTCTGGCTAGTTAAGACACCCATAGTGTAAGCCTTTTTAGCCAGTACATGACCTCTATGCAATCAAAAAAAAACTCTAGTGTTTCCTCATGTGGACCCAGGCTAAAATATTGAGGATCTCAGAGAAGCTTGGCCTCCAGAGATGCAATGTGCAGGCTCACCAGCATGTGGGCATGCCCTGACAACCAGCAACAAAGCCTCAACTATGTTTCAAATAATATACACTGACTTCTGGATTAGGCTTGGGAGAACCAGTGACTAAGAGAACTCACCCAGACTGGAACACTTTCGCAGAATCCCATTACATGGCAGGTGAACACTTTATACATATTCCTGTAACCCCTGCACTAATAAAGTCGCCAGACTCAAAATATATTTTACTTGCCTCTCTGCTGGACTTATCCTTTGAAGTCAAGAGAGGAGCATAGATTATGGGCATGTCTGAACCTTCATACCTTTGCCCTGTCAGTGCAATAAACATGGAGAGGACACTTCATCCTCCTTCTTACCACAAAGGGTATAACAAGGGAGGCAGCAGTTTTTTGTGGGGTTATAAGTCTAGCTTTATGAGCCTCTGAACTGCCTTGGTTGGTTGGAGATATCATTACGTCCAGCCATTTTTTTAAAATGTATCCAAAAAAGTAGTTTTGCTGAAATGTCAAAGAAAACTGATTGCCTTGGAAGCACTGATTGTTCTGTATAAATACTAAGCAAATGAAACCAAATAAAAAATTGCTCTCAGTCAATGCTTTACAATAAAATTTAGAATTATTTCATATTACTGCTGCAATGACACACCTCCATTTGTTTGGTCATCAAAAGTTTGCATTTAGCGGTGACTTCATTAAACCTTCATGAAATCAAGCCAACTACAATCTTCAATAAAAGCAAAGCACCTTTCATCAAAGGAAGTCAGAACTAAACGTAAATAAAAGCAATGGAAGCTGATCGATTGTTGCATTTTCTAAAGTGATTCGAACACATGCAAGAGAGACGGGGGTGTATTGTTGTGACGGGAATTATGTGCGGTAGGAGTGGGGTGATTATTGTGCTGTGGAAGTTTCTACTTTGCAGGAAAAATGTTCAGGCTTACAATCACTACCACAGGTGGCATAAACGCAAATTAAAGTTTGAATCTCTTGAAACCATATGTATTAGGTTGCAAAGATGTCTGTTAAAGTTTTTATTTTGTTCACGAGTTTTCATTTCCCTATTGACAGCCTCATTCCTTTGGTAGCCTTGGCAACATGTTAGCTGTCTCCAGCTGACCAAAATCGAGGCCATGTGCATGTGACATGTAAACAATTGCAAAGCTATGTGCTACTGGCAACCATGAAAATCTTACTGAATTGTTTAGTTACACATGTTTGACAGTGGGATAGATCAAACAAGGACCAACATTTTTTTTTTTACATTAGAGTTATTTGTGCTTTCTAATGTGATGTGAATGATATGTAAATTTTCTAACGTGATCTAGGAACAGCCTTAGCAAATGCGTGAATGATTTGGATCATTTCGACAGGGCCCCATGTCAGCACGGCATTTGAAAATAAACTTTTAGACAAGTTTTATGTGATATTGAACTTAAAATTTCTTCCATCGCTTTAAAATTACTTTCTCTCTATAGATATATTTAAAAAAATTACTAACGTGCAGGGTCCTGTGAGCACGGGGCCTGATTGGGCCAAATCGACCTAAGACTGGCCCTGATGTGGTCTATACTCGAATTTATGGATTTTGTTCATATATATATATATATATATATATGTACAGTACGTTACACAGTATGGATTCTTGTAGACAATTGTATGTTGCCAATACACGTGTATTTCAGATTTAGTTTGGTCGTCAAATTAATCAAACTTTCAATTTTGTTTTCTCTCAGTGTAAATCCTACTCGCTGACGTCTGGTCACCTCTTACAAAAAAATTTCACTTGTATGCAAACTTTGATTTGTGTAGCCATCCCCCACTCATCTCTACATCCACTTAAGTCGACAGTATTACCTTGGTAACAGGGATATTGAGATAAACTTGGCGACAAAATATTGAGGTTGGTGGTTTTTTGGGTGACAAATTTATTAATGCCAGTGCCATCCTACAGGTCCGAAGGTTACTTGAATTTTGCACTGAGAAGCAGTTTTGCATCACCAGTATATTGGTGGTGGGGGTAAAACATTGGCATAAGATGTCGTGGCGCCACCCAAAATCCAGTAATTTACATCAACTTGACCTGCTTATTGCCAGGAGACATAGCATAGCCTGTGAACTTTACATGCACACGTATCACATTGCAGACTATGACACCAACCACTCAACAACAGACTTGGAGTGTAGCCTGTAAGCTAGATGAATCCAGACATGAAGGCTTACTTCAAATGAATACATGTAGCATGAAAGACAATTGCAGTTCTCAGACCTCTGAGCAGATTATGCCACAAGAAGGCCTTAAAGGGAATGCAGATTAAGCCACAAGAAGGCCTTAAAGGGAATGCAGATGAAATCTCGAGTGTGCTGAAATCAGTCGTGTATGAGTCAGTTGTCACCACAGTTTGTAAAAACATAATGGAAAATAAAGATAGGTTTGGGACCAAGTCAGTCAAAATGGTACCAGTGATAGAGGCAAAGAATGCAGCCTGCCTAGAACATAACTTAAACCCAAGATTATACTTCTGGCTTTCAAATTGGCAAAATTTGCAGTGCAGACGAAAGCCAATGTATGGTTAAATATGTTCGCATAAAGAAACTTCACTATGTTTAATGTTTTAACAAATTATAAATTGGGAGTGGAAGTGGAAGTATCTTAAGTGTCTTCTCCAACCATTATGCATGATATTTTAACATTTCATCTAATTGTAATGTAATTGATTTATCATCATGATAGGAGAGGTATGGACTGGGAAGTTGTTGTTGTTGTTGTAGAGTTTAACGCCATTTTCCAGCACAAGATAGGCTATACATGGCGGCCAGTGTAAATGGTGGAGGAAGAACCCGGGAAAACCCCAGAAAGAACCACTGACCCACGAGAAGCTACTGGCAAGCTTTCTCACATACACACATTGTCTGTACCTGAGACTCGAACCCATGCAGACAGAGGTGAGATGGCAATGATCCGTAATGGTGAGCGCTTTAGACCACTCAGGGCCCCGGACTGGGAGGTGGGGCTGGATATAATAATTATGTATTTACAAACCATTATACATATATATGTTTGAATACTGCTTGTAAGTTTAGAGTGTAAATTGATTTATCAGCATTGATTTGTTTAGTAGAATTTTTTATTTGTGGGGTTGGATTGGAAGGATGTGTTTTATTTTCAGCATAGAAACAATGTTTATAACTAGCTAAAATAATATATGTTTATATATATATGTCTGTCCAATTATTTCACCTAATTCATACAAAGTTGTTGATAGTAGGTAAAATCGTTCCTGTAAGCTAATGTTTTTGTTATTATTTACTGCAAGTCCACCTCTAAATAAAATTTGTCTTCATCTACATGTTTATACATGTATCTTGACATTATCTGAGAAAATATTCGTGATTTTCTATCCATGACATCAGGTCCATGCTGAATGGCCATGGCAGTGAATTTATGTGTCTTTCGTGAAAGGGCTAACAGCACAACCACCGAAATCAAATGTTGAGACTAAATCAATCAAGTTCAGCATATTATTAAAGTCTGTTGACACAGAAACCTATTATTATTATAATTGTGAAATGTCAGTGTTAGGAAATGAGAGACATTTATGGTAGTTTGTATGGTAAACAAAATAATTGTCCAAAAGTAATGTGTGTATTTCTCATCAGACAACATTTAGAAATATTTGGACAAAATGTATTATCACCAAGCAAGAGGTTATCATTGTATAAATGCATTATATGTAATGCTACCTGCCATTCTTATAAAGGAGATTTATTGTCTCATACTTAATGTGAATTGTCTTCTGTTTCTAGCGTTGTCGTAAACGTGGTCAGAAATACTTGAGGAAAATCCGATCTTATCTAAGAGATAAACCAGCCATCATTCACTTGGTTGATAAGGACTTTGCCATTGACAACTCAATTGTTGACAGCAAATTAGAGAAGTTGAAGAGGAAAATTGTAGACGTGGCATCACAGCAGCCATACTGGGGAGAGGAGATACCCACTCGGTGGTTTCTCTTGGAACAGCAGCTGATGAGGCTTAGGAATGCTGGAAAGAAGGTATACATTTAAATGCATGATTACCATTTATATGAAACCCTTGGATTATAGGTCCTTAAGGATGATTTTGAATTGTCATATTGTTCAAGACAACTGTAATATAATTTTGAACCAGTGTAATTTGTATCCCATCAGTCCAGTGTGGCAAGTGGCTTTAAAATCTTGAAGCATAAACCTTATTAGAGATAATCTGTCCATAACATCAGCTGTTACTTGGTTATCACCATCAATAACAAATGTCTTGCTAGTTTGATCAGAGAAGTGACAACTCATTGGCTAATGAAATTTTGTTTTGGATGAATGGATAAGTATTTTTAGAAGTAGGTGTCCACCCCTGTACATGCATATACTAAAATGTCCAGGACAGTCTTTGGATAAATATGATCACTATTCTATCAATAATTCATAATTTATTTTGAATTTAGAGAATTCTTTTTGAAAGGATCATTTTTCTAGTTTCCGCATAGTTATATGGTTTGTTTGAAATCAGTATAGTTTTCCTGATATTAGTTAATTAGCAGATTTTTCGAAATAGCTGATATTAATTAATAAAGTCCCAGTTCCATTATTTTCTCTATTAATTACAGTTTTGTAACTGAAACGTACGCAACTGGCATGATATCCTCATATATAGGCTAAATGAATGTAACCTTTTTTTATTCATATTGTATATTCAGAAAATTACAATAACTTGTCCTCAACTTCGTCATTGTGTTGATATGTGTGTTTGTGTCTGAAATTTTATACCACATACCTGATTCAGAAATTGTGGAAATACGCAGAGATAAGTTCATTCAGTATTTATTTCATTTTAAGATTTAGGGTATTATAGATTCTTTACTGTCTTTTGACCCATCATAGAATTCACATTTCATCAGTTGTTTTAACCTCCATATAATCATGACCCAACTCCAAAGTTTTGATCATCTATTCTTGGACATAATGCACTTTAAGTTTTAGCTCTACATGTTATATACTAGAAGTGCTTCTGGGATGACCTATTATCTATCATCCATTAGCACAAATTATCAAAACTCCTCCTAAACTATACAGAGGTTATACTTATCTATTCATCCCATGGTCTAGTTGGCCACAGATGAAAATGTTACTAATTGCACATCCATTATGTCCACGACAGTCCACATCCTGAAAATATTATAACAGTGGCTAAATGGATGTCCATATCACCATCAGGTTATCACCAGAAGATTGTCCCTTCACGAAATTGTTGGCATTTGTCCGTCCAGTATGGCCAAGACACTGGACATATTGAACATCGTGGTAATGGTATTCCTGAATGGTAGTTAGAGTCACTTCATTGAAAGAGTTTTCACTTAGATTTAGTAAGTCTAATTGGTCTTGAATGAAAATCGTGCTGATGTGACATAGTATATAGCACCATAACTTTCATTTTGAAAATCTTGTCACTACTTCTGTGTACAATGTCATATCAATACAGGGTTTCCAAAAGAAAACTTCTTATGATATCTAGTTTTTGTCCAACATGAAAATGGTGTTGCCTGGACACACATAGGCAGATTGTGTGGAGGATGCACATAGCCATGAAGATTGTTGGCGTAGGCACAAAGTCATGAATATTGTGTGGAGTTTGTGCATAGTGATGCAGATTTATGGAATGTGCATATGTTCATGAAGACTGTGTGGAGTTTGTGCATAGTCATGCTGATTGGTGGAGCAGGCTCATAGTCATGAAGATTGTGCGGATTTTTCACATAGTCATGCAGACTTGTGCAATACGCACAGTCATGAAGATTGTGTGGAGTTTGTGCATATTCATGCAGAGTTTTGGAGTACACACATGGTCATGAAAATTGTGTGGAGTATGCACATATTTATGCAGTTTTGTGGAGTATACATATAGACATGCAGATTGGTTTGAGTATACACATGGGCAGATTGCTTGGAGTATGTGCATAGGCAGATTGTGTTGAGGATGTACATATTCATGAAAATTATGTTGAGTTTGCGCATAGTCATGCAGTTTTGTGGAGTATGCCTATAGTCATGAAGGTTGTGTGAATTTTGCAGTCATGCAGACTTGTGCAGTACACACAGTCATGAAGATTGTGTGGAGTTTGCGCAAAGTCGTGCAGAATGTGGCAAGTGTGCACTCATGCAGATTGTATTGAGAATGCACAGTCAATATACAGTGAGTGAAGCATGCAGATAGTGATGCAGATTTTGCTGAGTGTGCACGCTGTTACGAGTCGATGCTCTTAAAAAAAGTAACAGAAAAGAGTGAAGACAACAAGCTTTGTAAAATGTAACAAATAATTTATTTCCCTAGAATACAAAGTGAAAAATTAAGAAAAAAACTTATGGTTTTATGAATTAAATCCAAAAATAATCCAAGAATTAAAATAAAGTCCTAGTAATAAAAAGTCCTGAATGAAACTGAGTTTGAGTCCCAATGAAATCCAGAATGGAGGGTGATGACGTCTGTTGTAACCTTCAAAGTGTAGACGTATCAAACGTTTCTTGCTGAATCACAGAAAATATTATTCCAATTTTGAATTCAGTATGACTTCAAATAAATGTCCTTATACAAGAATTTTGTAGGAGCACTTACGTATTTCCAGGGAAAAGAATCACTTGAATTCAATAAAATAAAAATTCAACTCAAACTGGTCACAACATAATAACTTAACATGTCAATTGTTTGGAGCCCGAATAACAAACTTACATCAAAAACATCTTTTATACGCTAATTAAGATGTAAAACAGATTCCTGGATGAGGATCAATCTTATAGAAAAAATAGAAGTTTGTAATAAATAACAGTGAGGTCAAAAACAACTGAACTGAATTTCTGGACAATGTCAAATCCAGTAAACAATATTACATTACAATAACATATAATGGAATAAAAAATATTTTAAAAATTAACAAACAATTAATTTAAATATACATAACAATGTAGACATGCAGATTGTGTTGAGTATGCACATAGTCAGGCAGACTGTATGGAGGACATATAGACTTGAAGATTGTGTGGAGTTTGCACTTAGTGAATATTTGTGGAGGATGCACAGTCATGAATATTGTGTAGAGTTTGTGCATAGCGATGCAGATTTATGGAGTATGCACATAATTATGAAGAATGTGTGGATTTTGCACATAGTCATGCAGACTTGTTGCAGTACACACAGTCATTTAAATTGTGTGGAGTTGGCACATAGTCATGCAGAATGTGCTGAGTATGCACATAGTCATGAAGATTGTGTGGAGTTTGCATATATTCATGTATAGTTTTGGAATACACACAGTCATGAAGATTTGTGGAATTTGCACATATTCATGCAGATTTGTGGAGTAAACACATTGTCATTCAAAAGTGATACTTTTTGTATTAAATCTACAAAGTGACTTATAAAAGAAGTCTTTTTAACTATCTCTTTAAATATAGTTTAAATGTAGATTTAGAGGAATACTTTGGAAAAAGTATTTATAGGAATATGCATTTTTCTTTTCATGAACGTTCGTTTTTAGTTGCCATCACAAACATGGAGTCAGAATTCTCAGTAGATTGAATATGATTACAGGTGGCTGAATCCAGGTTTGAATTACTTGATTCACTGTATTGTATGACTTGCCCGTGAGTAATTTCACAAACAGTGAGACATAGCAGTCACTATGTCCAATTGTCCATCTATCTGATGTTCCACTCATGGTTAAAGTAGTTTTGTTAAAGGACCATAATCTTCCTTTTTCTACCCATGTTGCCTTATATTTGTATTTAGTTTCTGGGGAACAGTTAATATCTCCTGTTTTCATTAGTAGGTTACTATGAGAATCTGTCTATCTATCTATCAATCGATTGAGACTGAAGGTCAAGTTGCATGGAGTAATTGCTAAAGTAACTTTAGGTTTGAAGTCAGTATTTGAAATTTCGGGACATAAGACTGCTATCAATTATCCTGAATGAACTGGATTTGCAGACTGCTCTCTGTAATTGCCATGGATCAGTTGAATCCGGCAGTCTGTAATTACCGTGGTTGTATTGGATATAGTAGTACTATATACAACTGTCATGATTTAGATTTAATAGTACTATAATCTGTCAATGTCTTGGATGACTTGGATCATTCTTTATCCCTCCATGTGCTCCAGTCAGTCCATGCAAACTGTTTGTATCCATCATATATTCCAATCAATCTGTCTGATTAATTTATATCCCTCTAAGTACGCCAGTTAATCAAACTGATCATAGTAGATCCCACACAAAGTACTCCAACTAGTAAATGTGATGTTGACCAGTTACCAGACCAAAGCAACAAACCATAAAATGGTATTCCTATAGTAATGTGCCAGAAATATTTGCTGTTTGTGTTGCCACATGTAAATGCATTAGTTTATGGAACTTCATATATTCAGTGCCATTAGTTGCAAATTAAATAATATAATTTTATTTTGGATTAGTAGCTTTTGATAGTAGCTTTTGATAGAAAGAAATGAATCCCACAAAATAATGTTTTCCCCTGAAAAACTCATTGTAATGATTTGGAACAATAAAACGCATGATCTACAAAAATCCAGTACTACTACTACTACTACTACTAATAAAGACTTTATTTTATGAGGGTAACTCAGTATAATATACTATTCTCGCATACGCCCCAGTATATATGAAGTATATGATATGCATTAACAGAGCAAAACGGATAGGATGTATTTCAATATATCATTATTTAAAATGACAACTGACCTACAAGATAATGGTTATACAGTTTTGTTTTGAGCACATTTGAATTTGTTTCTAATGGCTATGGGGAGTTCATTCCATAAAATAGCACCAGAGTAAGCAGATGAATTTTTAAACTGTTATGTTTTGGGAAATGGTATCCTTCACTGATCATTGTTGTTTGACTCAGTTTAGGTTCTTGGTGTTGTTTTTATGACAAATTGAAACATACCACATGTATATATTGAGGGAGACACTCATTCTTAATTTTCAAGATTACTAATGACTTGTGGTAGGCTAATCTGTATTTAAATTTCAACCATTTCTATTCAGAAAATAGAATTTTGGAAGGTGCCAGTGGTCCAGACGTTCTTTCACTCCATGGTTTCAATACATGAATAATTAAAATTTTAGTGAATTAACTATGTTTTCTGCCATGTTATTGATTACATGAGTTAGGTGACCAGGCCATGTTTTAAGTTCACGTGGTTATTGACAAGGTCATTTATGTAACTTGTAGTGTGCACATACAGTTGTTGCAGAACAAATTATTGATGTTGTTGTTGTTGTTGTTGTTGTGGGGCTTAACGCCATTTTTCAGCACACGATAGGCTATACATGGCGGCCAGTATTAATGGTGGAGGAAGAAACCGGGAAATCCGCGGAAAGAACCACCGACCCACGAGAAGCTTCTGGCAAGCTTTCTCACATATCCACATTCGCCGAATCTTAGACTCGAACCCACGCAGACAGAGGTGAGATGGCAGTGATCCGTAACGGAGAGCGCTTTAGACCACTCGGCCACTCGGGGCCCCACAAATTATTGAAGTGATAAAGGAAAGTGATCAAGCAAGCTGTAAGTTCACTTGGATATAGGCAAGGTTGAATAAGAATACCTATATCAACTTGAATATAGGCAAGGTTGAATAAGAATACCTATATTAACTTGAATATAGGCAAGGTTGAATAAGAATATCTATATCAACTTGAATATAGGCAAGGTTGAATAAGAATACCTGTATCAACTTGAATATAGGCAAGGTTGAATAAGAATACCTATATCAACTTGAATATAGGCAAGGTTGAATTAGAATACCTATATCAACTTGAATATAATCAAGGTTGAATAAGAATATCTATATCAACTTGAATATAGGCAAGGTTGAATAAGAATACCTATATCAACTTGAATATAGGCAAGGTTGAATAAGAATACCTATATCAACTTGAATATAGGCAAGGTTGAATAAGAATACCTATATCAACTTGAATAGGTAAAAGTCTTCAAGAATATTGGCAGGTCAAATTAAGATACCTTTATCTATTTGAATATTAGCAAGGTCAGATTGGATTACATGCCATAATGGCAGTTTAAAGCAGATAAGAAACAATATTCATAAATTCAGTAAAATTAATCAAATTAAGGGCTTTGACAACTTGTAATTGCAGGTGATTTCTCGCAGGACCGTGGAAGATTTAAACAAGGAAGGAACTGTCCAGATAAAAGAAAGTGAAGAATTGGATCTGTTTCTTAAATATCTGCATGAAACAGGAACAATCATCTACTTCAGGTGAGATTATATCAAAGGTAACAGTCTTGTAGAATTTTATGATACTGTTCTGTAATGATGGTGGTTTTAATGTTGTAGGTGCTGTGTTGACAAGTTGCTAGTATCAAACTTGCTGACCTTTACAGTTACTAAAATTACCCTTGACCTATGGACTTCATGAATAATCGCAAATTATATGAAAGTAAAATTGTTATAGAATTGATAACTTCTTGTTTGGATTTAATCTGTATCTGGATTTTATCCAAGATTATGTCTGGGTACCAAGTTTACTTTATAGGAATAGCTCAAAAGCGTCTCATCTGTCATGTTTGTCATACAGAATTTCATACTAAACGTTTGCATGATCAAACTGTTGCTTATAGCATTTTTCAAAATGTCCAATAAACGAAAATATACTGTAAGAGAAAGGACAATTGGCCTTATGATAAACATTATACAATCAGCACAAACTTGTAAAAGGAATATTCCAGTTCCATGGGAAAACATGGAGGAATGGCAGCACTTATGTGTATTGGAAATCATGCTATGCTGATTTGAGTATGCCATATGGCAGAAGATATGATTGCCTCTGCCAAGTGAAATTTACATAAAAAACAATGATTACATGAGGATGAGAGATCTAGCAAGAAGCCACTGAACTCCATGGGGTTTGGAACTGCAGATTTAGAAAATATACTGGAAGTAGTTAAGATCAAAATGTATTTTCAAAGCTTTTTTAGTTGAACATATTGTTTACCACTGCTGCATCAAATTACACTTAACGTTTCAAATAAGCTGAAAATTGATCTGACTTGCAGAGAAATACAGAATTTCTTACAGAGAAAGTTTTTTTGTTATGGTTAGCAGATCTCCACAGTACAGTGATTATTTTAAATGCCATTCATGTACTCAAGTGCTCTGATTGAAGAATTTAATCCCATAATACCAACAGAACATCGTTAATGAGTGTTGTAACTTAAAACCTCACAAGATAAGTTATGATGCCACAATGGACCTTAAGAAAAGAATCCTTTAACACCATACATAGTTAGATTTAATACATGCTGTAATTGCAGAAAGAGCATATTTTTTGCTGCTGCCAATCTATATATCTGCACATCTTTTTGAGCATAAGCATAAATGCTACCAATTTAGAGCTGTACTATATGCCTCAGAGTTCGTACATCTATTCCAAACTCTTATACAAATTCATTCATACTATACCGTTTAGAGTTCTGCTGTGTACCTAGTGGTTCTGTACATCAGTTCCAAATCTGCTTTTGAACAAAAACATAAAAGCTTTCCAGTTTAGAGCTGTACTGTAATACCGCAGAGTTATATACATCTGGTGCCAGATTAAGGCCTTCCAGGACCCTAAACACTGAAAATGTTATGGTGTCCCCCACATACAGAATGTGAAACTCAAAAAAAGCACTATGAAAAGCTAAAAGGTGGGAAAATACCAGTGTTGCCATCATTCCAAATCAAAATACTTGTACATGCAGATCGAATTGGTAGTATACTATTCATTCAGTTTTATCATGAACCATTAATTTGAATTTGTTCTGGTGCTCTAAGCATGTGCTTAGTGTGCTTAATGGGTAATCTGGCTCTTTTCTTGTCCTCTTGTGAGCAAAATTTAGAGCTCTGCTATATACCTCAGAGTTCTCTTCCAAATCCCATTTTGAGTAAAAGCATAAAAGCTTTCCAATTTAGTGCTGTACTGTATATATTGGCATTTTGTACATTTGTCCTAAATCCCCTTTATATCAAAGGTATATAGCTATCTAGTTTAAAGCCATTTAATATTACCCACTTTCTCATGGTAATACATAAAGGACCAGATTCAATTTTCAGGCCATTGCAACACTTTTTCTTTCAATTTTTTATCTTTTTATATAGACTTCAGACCTGCAAACCATTATAATTTTGCTGTAAGTCTTACAGAAATGATTCTTTAAATACAGAGCTACTGAATAAAAGCACACCTTACAGAAACATGATTGACTGCAGTAAAATTCGGATACTGGCATGTCCATGTTTGAATGGGACCAAGGTTTTAATATTAGATTCAGTGGAATTGTTCAGGAAGCCAGACAGACTTTACCAAAGTACCCCAGATGCTTTAAACTATGCATGTTTTGTGATGCAAAATGTGTGCATAATCAAGTGTTTATTTTATTTTCTAAAATTGGCATCCAACAAGCAACATGTCTTGAGGAAAGGGACAATAAACCTCTTATAAGATTTAATAGAACAGAAGAATAAAAGGGGAATATTCATATTCTTGAGGGAAAAAGTCAGGATTGGCAACAATTATGTTTAGTGGACAACATGTATTGATTTGAGTATGTCACATAGCAGGAAATATGACTGCCATTGTCACAGCCCATGACAATTTCTTTAAGGTTTACATCAAAATTGAGAGATATCAAGAACCCATTGAGCTTTGTAGGGTTTGGATTTTCAGTTCATGAAACTGTACTGGATGTAATAAATGTTCAAGTAAACTTTACAAATGTTTGAGTTGAACACAATGTTCATTATCACTATGTCGATCATGAATCCTATTTCTGGACTTTAATTGCATGTTTTCCAGCTTTGCAATAGCCGTACATGATATTTTGTTACGCCTTACTGAAAACTGGTCCAGCTTATAGGAAATAAAACTGACTGCCTTACTGAGAAGGTTTTGTTAGGGTTTGCAGGGTTGAGATGTTTGACAAAGACCAGCAGGGTTAAAGGTAAGCTTTGTGCATTAAACTAGTGGAAGTTTGTTGGTATATATGTATTAACCCATTTTATCCGGAATACGACTACAGGCGTAATACCTCATTCTATCCTGAATACGCATGTGGTCGTAGTATCCCATTTTATCCGGAATATGACTACGGTCGTACTCTACTACGTATGTGTGTAGCATCTCTAGAAACACGTGTTATACATCACAAATACTTGTGTACTTCTTCACGAACACAGGAAATGGTTAAAGCACGCATGCGCAGTGAAGTTCTAAAAAACACTTGGTTGGAAAAGAAATTGTTGGTTTGAAAATCAATCGATAAAATGATGTACGACAGCTCAGATGCAAACATGAATATTGATAGCAAAGGTAGCGACATTGAAGTTGACAATTTGGATGATTCTGATGATAATATTGACTTAAATGATGGGTTAGATATGAATCAAGTTGATGAAAGAGATGATGCATGGCTTCATGCACATTTCAACAGTGATTCGGAGAATGAAGCTGACTTTGAAGGCTTTCAAGAGGAATGGGTCCGGGATGATTTTTCTCCTCGGTTGCAGCCATGATTTAAATTGATAGAAGGGGCAACTGTTCAACACCCAGAAAAAGCCGATGCACAACATTACTTTGAATTGCTTTGGGATGATTTAATCTGGAAAAAACTTGTTGATGAAACAAACTGTTACGCTGAACAGGAGCATAGAAAAAATCCCCCCTCACCAAAGTCACCAAGATGGATGCCAAATTGTTCCAAGTGTTTTGTTGTGCAATTTTAGTAAAATTATTATACCTTTTGAACTAACAGTGCTAGAAACTTCAAAGTTAGACCAAAATACTAGAAATAGAATTATCTTTATTTTATTCCATACTATTTGGAGCATTTCATTCATCTTCATGAAGAAAAGATTCACTGAACATCATGGTAATTTTTTTAATTTTATTTTTTTCTTTCAAGCCATATTTCAAAATACAGTTGTGAGCATGTGCATTGGTAAATTTTAACAAAACATATATCACTGTGTTGCAAATTTTATTACCCTTTTCAGAGTTACATAGTTTTATATACTTTAAAAAAGAAATAATAATGTTACAACATTTTTAGTAAACATGGTGAAGGTCATCACAATTTCTGCTACTGCTGCTGTATGAGGCTCCGTTTTACCACGGTATTTAGAATTGCTTCTCAGGAACCAGGCACTGCAGTTGAAATTGGTAAACAGGATAAAATGGGTTAATATACCAGTTACCTAATTAGAAGTTTTGGTCATTTTAGCAACTTGTCAGTTTGTTTACACATTCTATAACATTTCGAGTCATTGATATTGTTTGACAATTATTACACAATAACTACACACATTCCTAATGAAAAGGATGGATAGCTCAAGGAACTCGCTCACTTTCCTGCAGTTCATGGCTCATCCTTTGATTTCCAATGGTGTTGGACTAAACCTCTTTAAGTAAGTTTGATTGGGCATTCCTGATGATAGTTGGATCTTTTCTATCATAAAAGAGGGTTACTGGCTTCTATTCCAGGATCACCCATCCCTAGTAAAGGTCAGTTCCACCAGGTAAATCTGGCCCAGTTAAAGGAAGAGGTATATTTCCTTCTCCAGAAGGGTGCATTAGAAAGGGAGCTTAAATACAAATCTCTGGCCTTCTATTCCTTGATTTTCCGCGTCTCCAGAAAAGGAGGAAAGTCTAGTCTAATTATCGACCTTTCCTCCCTAATAAATTTCTGCTTGCAATATCATTACCACAACCTCAGTCAGGAATGCCCAAAGACCTTGTGATTGGTTGGTCTCCATCAATCTTCAGGATGCACACCTTCATATTTCAATCTCTCCCCCACACGTCAGATTTTGTTTGGTTGGGGAAGTTTCCAATTCTGAGCTCTGCCATTTTTGGCCTAGCCTTTGTGCCCAGAGTTTTACCAGGATCATGGGAGTTGTTGCAGCCCATTTAAGGACATTTGGTAACACAATACACCAATATTTTGATGATTTATGCATCCATAGTGGCAGTCTAGAAACTCTCAGAATAAACCTGTGTTACTGTTGGTCCATTGTGACCAGACTTGGTCTCGTCCCAAACCTAGAGAAATTAGAGCTTAATCCATCTCAAGGTTTCATCTATGTTGAGTTAAATTTTCTAACAAACAGAGGGTTAGTCCAGGTTCCTTGGACAGAACAGACATGATCCTGTCCCTGTTGGAGATACTGAGAAAATGACTTTTCGGCTGATATTTTCCTCTCACTGTTGGGACCCTTGATTACTGCTGCAGACCTGGTTCCCTTAGGCAGGCTTCGCTTGCTTCTTCTCCAGGTTATACACTTAGCACCTTGCAAACCTCACAGGGACTCTTTGAGTGCTCCAGTTTCTCTGGGTCGGGAATTCCACCATGATCTAAATAGGTGGGCAAATCATGACTGGCTTCTGGCCGATGTACCCATGCACCATGAACTCACTTCTTACCTGTTCGCAGATGCGTCATATTCAGGGTGGAGCACGCAGCTAGGGCCGGATGGTCTGATTCTTCAAGCTTTAGGGTCTCAGGAAGAATATGTCCTCCACATCAACAGTTTGGAAATGAGAGCAGTGTTTGTATCCCTACATGTGTGTATCCAGCTGATGAGCAGTCGCTGTGCGATGGTCTCTTCCCAAAACATGTCAGTGGTAGCATACCTCCAGAAACAAGGAGGCACACATGCACCTTTTTGAACTTCTTTTGCTGGACAGCTTCAGAGAGGATATTCCTTTGAGTGTGCTACATTCCAGGCATGATGTACATACAGACAGACTGTGAAGAAAAGGGAGGATAGTTCTTACAGAATGGTCTCTCCATAAATCAGTCCGAAATTAATGTGCATTAACTCCTATAATCAGCAATGAAACTATATATATATATAGATATATATAGATATATATAGATATATATATATATATATATATAAAGCTTCAATGTACCGATTTGGATAATGACTTTGAAATGCTAAGCATACAGAGGCCTCTTTGCTTGCATTTTCAATTAATTAGAACTTCATTTTGAATGAAAAACCCACATATGCCCATATAGCCAACAAGTTTACAAATTCTTGGACTTCTCATTCTGCATGGTGCACGTGAAATGTGCTTGTTTGTAATAATGAACCATATCTTTTTGGGGTCAGATAGGCAGATGCTACAGTGAATGAAAAGAGCAAATTGGTTCTGCTCCATAATTTGTGTTCTCTATCCGCTCTGCAGCTAACAAACTTTGCAATTGACTTTCTCTTGGCATAAGGATGGTACCTATAATAACTGACTTTCATGGCAAAAGATCAAAGGTATAGGTTTCTTTGACATAAAGAATAACATGGTTTCTGCACAAAGTCCTAAGTACATAAGTTCTACATCAAATATCTGGACCAGACTTTGTGGATATATGCAGGTGTTTTAAGGAAGAAGCCTCTCCGTTTGGGGTCAAAAGGTCAAATATCAAAGGTGATACATTTAGTTATGGACATATAGAACTATTAAATGCTTGCTGTACATAGAATATTAAGTTCATGTTTATGTATGACATGCGGTTTAATAATTTATGGAATTTATTATTCAAAAGTAACTGCAATGAATTGAAATTATTTTTACTCGGACCATAATGTATAAAAAGCATTTAAAGTTTTGAATATTTTATTGTCTTTATCAGAAAAAAAATAACAGATATAGTTAATTGCTCCAAAATAAACACAATTTGAGATTGTAACTTGTCGGGACTGAATATTCAAGTATGTATGTAATGTATGTATGTATTCAAATATGTATATATAGATGGCTGTATTATGGGTGGATTTATGAATGGTTGTTTATTATTTGTTATTTTCTTTCAGAAAAATGCAAGGCAGAAACAGACGAGCAAAAATAAAATCAGCTCAGTGACTTAAGCATGAATCTTCAGTTATAAAAAAGAAAATAGTCGTTACTTAATTCCAAATTGAGTGATATACTGCTATTATTCTACAACAGAAATGAGTTAGTACTTCATTTTAAATCCTGTTAAATGCTTCGGTTTTTAACCAACATAAAAGAGTCGTTACCTAATTCCAAATACTACTATATTTCAGTATTGAAGTATTGAGAGAGAATATTGTGTTGGACCCAAAGTGGTTGATTGATGCCCTGAAACTCCTCATCAATGCTCATCCTAACCTACCAGAAAGCCCTGCTGACATCGGTGCTCAATCAAACAGCCCTGCTGATATTACTGCTGACAGTGGCCCTCAATCTAAGAGCCCTGCTGACAGTGCCATAACACAGAAATGGTCTGACTTCAAGGAGAAAGGAATACTTTCTTCAGAGCTTGTTGGTTTGTCCATTTCTTGCTTTTGTCTTGACTGGTTTAAAGTATGTGTCTCCTTTTTATCCCCTCACCAATAAAGTTGTGACGGGAAGATAACATTTGTTATGTATTTGTTCATTCTCAGTGTCTCAAATTACTTGTCACATACACTCATGAAAACGGGCATGTGTAAGACAGCCATAGTAGAACAGGAACAAAATGTATGGTGTTCTGGGTAGTTTGGTTCTATCAGTATCACTTAATATCAGTATACAGTAGTCCTCCTTATATGGCCACCCCTTCTGTACCGGGAAAGTGGCGTTATAAGACGGGTGGCCTTTCCAGAGGGGGACTAATTTTTTGTGAGAAGTATATGTAATGTATGTAGTAAGAAAGCTACATTCTTCAAAGCATTTACTATCTTCATTTAATATCTTTGTTTAAAAGTGACATTAATTATTAAAAGGTTCTTCTTCATATAATAATAGATTTATTTCAACTGAATATGCATTAATAGTTCTTATTTTTGGCGTAAGCGTGTTATGCAAGCATGTGTTGTTGTTATGCACATTGCAAAACTATTCAAGAACGTCATTTAAATCTTGGTACATACATAATTCTCTTTCTATTTGCACCATTTTCCCACTGCTGCTGAATAACCTCCTTGTCGGTTTTTTAACATAAAATTGTTGTATTCAAGTCTTTTCTACCTAAAATTGTTCGGTAAGTCCCCCCCCCACCGCACCCGATGTCATGGAGTAGAATATCTTACTTTTTTCGAAAATAATCGTCTCCGTTTACGTGATGACATGTTAATGTTTGGTAATGATTTATTCGGATATTGCTAACTGTATGCGATTTATTTATGCAGACGAAACTTTTGTAGAGTGGACGAAATGCCTTCTTCGTAAAGGAAGCGATAAATGTATTTTCACGTGATTTTTCGGTCTTTGTCTGGTATCATGTTTTGTTCAAGGTTAATTTCTCTGTGTGTGCCTGTGTCTGCACAAAATCTGTTTTTAGTCTATGCTGACCCTGTTATGATCTTGACAATTACGTCCGGTTGTAATCATCAATGTTGCCAACTACAAGACTGATAAAACAATTTTTCTGCATTTAAACAAAATGCTATGTGTTTTTAAAGGCTTCAGTCTTGTCACGTGATTCATTAGTCACAGTCTGGTACCCTATTGTTTTTACATTTCTTTACACTAAGAGAGAGAAGCCAAAACGGCTTCGATATGTACGCAGATTTGACCTGAACAATAGCACCTCGAGGCCGTTAGGATTTGTAAACTTGGCAATTATTTTCAGTAGTAATAGCCACTAATTATGAAAGTGAACAAGCTCATCATCTTACTAAGGGAAGCCATAAAGGCTATCAAACCATTTTCCCACTGGTTTGTGTATTGTACATCAATAACGCCACTTCTCAGCTGTTACTACTGTTCAATAATTGTAATCTTAACAATTATCAGAGTGGCTAAACCGGACATCTCATGATAACACAGCAGTAAGGCTAATCGGATTACGTGTACTTACCTTTTTGTAGGGAATAAAATTTTAGTCTTACTCGGCTTTATGGGATAAATGTGGCTTCTCGTGAGGGGTAAATGATGTAATATTAACCTTGGTGGTTCATGTACTTTAGTCAGCACTTCTGTCAGTAACGAAAACCTGACATCGGGAAACAGAAATCGGATTACTTAACACACGTTATGAATAAAATACTGATTCTGGATACAGATTACAAAATGAAATGCGGCCGCTTGTGAGGGTAAATTTTATATTTTTGTACTAATATGCTGGTCGCGTTAGCAGGGTGGCCTTTCGTGAGGGGTACTTTTCAACACAAACTCGTCGGTGCCGACGGATTCTGGCCTTAAGGAGCAGGTGGCCGCTGGTCAGGGGCCGTTCAAGAGGGGGACTACTGTATCTTAGCATAACCTCATTTGAAAATACTTGAAATAAAAAAAATTTAAGGACCACATCACTTATAAGTAATTTTTAGCAGATGACTAAGGTAGTGTGCTTGTCAGATAAGAAACATATGACTGCATTTTTAATGAGGAAATGGGTACTTGAGAATACCCACTCCACCATCAAATTCGCAAAAGGTGAGTTGGTAATCTGAAGGTATACTTGGGCCCATTCGCAACAAAAATCCCGACACAGCTCACCCGATCATAACTGGCTACATATGCATTTCTGTAATCCATTCCCAAAAGTTTATGTTGTTGGAGAGCACAGTTGGTCAAATGAGGGTCCTTCATTCACCTGTGGAACATTCATAAAAATGTTCAGTTTGTAAATGAACCTGTCAAATAATAATATCCTATAATGAATTGAAGGTTGATTTCAGCCCAAAGCAGATTGCAGAAATCAAAAGTGTGATATGAAACTAATACTGGGTCACATTAAGGCTTTTACTGATGAAGTTAACTGGAAATGTCTCTGTTTAGTGAACCAGAACACAACTTTATCAGCTTTATCTGGCCAAACATTACAACGCCTCCGTGACATTGAACATTTTCTAAGTCACAGGTGATTCAACTACAAAAGATCGACGGAATATTTCCATTCATCACAGCAAATCAGGCATTGTTAGAAACTGCAGATTCAGCAGTTGCAAAAGCAATTATGTTAAGGGCTGTCAGATGTGCATCTGAGATGACTCTTATTAAAGCGTCATGAGGCCGCAATAAAAAAGGGAAGGTCTTCAATTACTAAGAATGACTTGTAAAATACCTTCAGGCCGAGGTTTGTGATTACTCAGTATGATTTGCAAAAGACCACACCATTAACCCCTCTTCATTAACCTGCTAAAGGAGACTGTATCATTTCCAACTTGTCTTTATGCAGGATGAATTTGGAGCCATCTGTTCTCAAGTCAAGATTTCCCTCCAGTAGGAAACCATCATTATTACCAACAGGACCTGGAACTCATTGGGTTGCATGCGCGATACGGCTGAACATTTTTTTTACATTTTGACTCCAGTGGGCTTGCACCACCACTCAAAGTTCTTGATCATTTGACCTATGGTGGAGGGTCGAAACCGCTGTTTTATTCAGCTCTGTCATTACAAACTTGGTTAGACAGACCAATTTGCAGTCATCTTGTTTTTGAAGCATTACATGCACTCGAATATTCACAAGCATCAAATGCACTTACTGTTTTTGCATTGTCACTTAGAAAGTGTGCTTAATAGTATTTACCAGTGTAACTGAGCCCAGCTTGGTGCTGATGCCACCAAAGTATATTTGACTGAATTTACAAGCTGGGTTATTTCTGGTTTTGACCCAGCAGAGATTTTGATCTTTGAACATGAAACTGGAAACATTAAAACAGCTAACATGGAGATTCAAGATATTGTTGTAAAGCTGCAAGGCAATATTGCGAGAAACCTGCCTGAAATCACTGAAAACGGGGATAAGGAAACTCTGGTATGTCAATTGTGTTTATAAAGAATTACATTGATCTGGCAGAGGAAAACAACATAGCTGTCAACCCTCACGATTTTGGCTTGAATTTCATGACTTTTCAGCGATTCACGGATGCAAGCCACATACAAACAAATTATGAATTCCCCAATTCTCAATTGTTTTAAATCTTTAATAAAATAACTTCCCGTTAAGTTTTTTTGTGATATCGGCAGTTGCCGAAAAGGTCCGGAATTGCTGGAGTTTAGTTTGGAATATACCAAAAATTGGCCATGCAGTCAGTCATCAAACACTGATATATATCATGCTTTTTGCACACAGCGTGCCACAGATTTTAGCATTGGGCATGGTGGCAGAGATGATGTGAGGAAGTACATTGGTATCAGAAAGCACATAGAGATTGGGAAAATTAAGACCTTCAGCAGATTTCAGCTCTGGAATAGTTTAAGCCATCGATGGAAGACCTGCAAGCTACCAATGCTGAAACATTGTTCTTGTTGAACACAATCTATCTTTATCAGCTGGATTCCATGCTAAGCATCTGTTCTGACAAATATCCCTGGACTTGAAGATCGCTTCACGAATTCATGTCACAATTCACTAATCTTCATCCCTATTTTCACTAATTGCGAGCCTAGAGGGTTGGCAGCTATGAAACAATGCCTGGACGTAGATATTGCATAGTTGTTCATGCAGGATTGGCAGTGATCAATGAAATATTAGCCAAGACAGTAAGCTTTGAGACATTTAAAATCCATGCTATTGTATATATTTAAAAACTGAATATCTTAAAGATGCACAAGGCTGGATCATATGTATTCATTTCATTGTGGGTGAGGTATGATACAAATATTAGTATGTGAGAAAGCTTGCCAGTAGCTTCTCGTGGGTTGGTGGTTCTTTCCGCGGATTTCCTGGTTTCTTCCTCCACCAATACTGGCCGCCATGTATAACCCTATCATGTGCTGAAAAATGGCGTTAAGCCCCACAACAACAACAACAACAAATATTAGTAAATAATATTCAGCTCTACCAGCACATATACCATGTACCAGTGAATGTGTTACAAAATTTTAAAGTACATTCAACATATTTATGCAATATCAGTACCATTACTTATTGGAGATGAAATTCAGTGTGCAGTATTTATCCAGAAGCTCACATAACCGTCTCTGATGTTTCTGTTTAAGATTAGATTAATTATTACATGTCAGTGATGCAATTTGACTTAGGTGATGAAGTTGCAGAATTTATCAACTGTGAAGAATCACTAACATTGATAGCAATATTGTACCACCTGCCAATGAACTAGACCCTTGTATACACTTAATATAATCATGTTAAAGGCCAAACAAGAAATTGACTGCTGGAGCCATCCTGATGTACAGATACTAACTCAAATCCAGTTTGGAACCATCGCTTAACTTTCCATCCTCACGCTAAGGATTTCATCAGTGAGTGATGTTAACATATCGTCCCTATTCAGCATCAGTTTGTGCGAACAGATGTAGATCTGTTCTTTAAACTGCCCCCGCCCCCCATTCAAACCAGGCTTGTTGTTGATCTCAATTTAATGAACGTAGAAGACCAAGTTCAGGTTCATCTGAGGTATCAAGGCATGTCTAATAGCTTTGATCTAGATATTAAATTCGCCATTGAAAAGAAGAAACACAGAAACATCGACAGCACTTTGAAAATGAGGGTTTATCGTAAACCTGTGCATACTGACCAGTTCCTTGACTTTGTCTAGTACCATCCATTAGATCAGAAACTTGGGTTGGTCAGAATATTACATCATGGAACCAAAGTCTTTACATCTGACCCAAAAGATTTAAAACAAGAACTAGATTGTGGCAATGCTTCCATCAAAAGGCGTCATTATCCAGAATGGGCAATTAGGTTTCCAACAGGATGAATGCTAGTCCTAATTACAATACTGGGAAGAGTAGACCAGTTGGGAGAATATATTCAAATGGTAACATCATCCTATCATATGTAAAAGGGACTTCCAAATGCTTGAAATGCATTTTTCAATGACACAAAATTAATGTGTGTTTTAAACCGTACTGGACCCTAAGACAGATGTTAATTCACCAAAAGGATATGTCTGATAAGGAAGATAGTTGTAGACCTATCTATTACATTAAGTATGAAGGACAGGGTGAAAGTCTGTGCCATCACAACTATATTAAGGAAATGGAAACAACATTGAAAGTGAGATTTAATTACCATAGAAGACTAAGTTCGAGCTCATCTGAAGTATCACTACACATCTACAATGCTTGCCCTGGCCATACTCTAACTTGAAACTCAGTAAAACTCTTAGAATAAGTACAAGCATGGCTTGAGCAACGGGTTAAAGAATCAAAAACTTCAGGTTAGCTTTCTCTGTACTGTTTGTGTATGTGATTGAACTGGTAAAATATTGTCAAATATATGAATGATAATACTACACAGTTAAGTTTTCATCAAAGTTGGCGGAATTCAAGACTGTATTGGCAGAATTGAAACCTCCAGCAACCCTTGAATACAAATATGGAATTGGATGTAGTAAATTTGCAATCAGCAAAAACCAAGTAAATATTTGCCAGTGTGTGCATTTGTGCATGTATTTGTGATGCTATATGTCATATTGCAATCTGACTGATGTGTGTACAAGCAGAGTTAAAAAGTGGTTTCTTTGATTGGTGATCTAGGTCAAAGTCTTCTACTTCACATGACTCTCCTTGTATGGGTGCCTATGAGTAACTTTAACACCCAGACATGCGAGCATGATGTGAGGACAATTTCATGGAGAGTAGAAGGTTGTGACCTTTAACAGCAAGAAAAATACAAAATTCTGTCTAAAATGCTTTAAATGAATATATTTTCAAACATGTCTCACAGCTTACATGTTATTAGACAGATGGATGTAACATTAGTTTCATTTACATGTTATTAGAAGGATGGATGTAAAATTAGTTTCTCTTTTTTTTTCTCACAGATGCTATATGGACAAAGGACAAGCATCCGGAACTACATGCCCATAGAAATCACATCTTGTTAATAATGGAACAATTCAATATCATCGCCAAGCCAAGGTCATTTAGTGAGATTGGGGAGAAGGTCAGTTCATGTGAATGTTCGAGTTTTCTTCTCCATTTTTATGCAAATTTTCCATGTCAGAGACTTAAATGTTAAATATGCATTTCAAAAAGACCATTGTATTTGTATAAATAAATATTATAAACATCTTTTAAAATTAAAATTAACTGAAAATCGGTAGCATGTAAACTCATTTTTAAATGAATTACTGAACAATATATTTTTCAGTATATATAGAACCTTGCTTTTTTGTGAATAATGTACCTCTTCTGCCCTGTTTTTTTTCTCTTCCATTTACTAATGGATGAGTTTACTGTAATCACTAAATAAAATATGCCATTTTCAAATCCTACTGGAATGGACTTTCTGTTAATTTCCAATCCATGTATACTCTTCTGATCTTTTGACCTTGAAAGGTGCATGACGACATGTAAAGGACCATAACTCTCTATGTTTTGGGGAGTAAAAGTAAAGCAGTTACCTCCCTTTATAAGGTTTGGTAGCTTCTAAGTAGCTCTTCAACAATACTAAATCATTGTAGTAGAAGATGAGTAGATACTCATTAGAGGGTATTGCTTAAATACATTCTCAAACAAACTTTAAAACTGTATACTTATGGTCAATAAAGGAACATGATTATCAAGGCGGTCCAAGTTAGTTTCATCCTCTTTGGGTCCTTTTTAATATAGCATTACACAAACCCTCCAGACAATCCATATTCTTAGTATTTAGATTGGGTATAAAGTAATTAAGTTTGGCAGGAAATTCATATATACTGTATTATCAAAAACACATGTAAATCGATATCCTATTATTGATTGAATTCAATATTATTGGCACTGACATTTTAGTGGTTAGCAGAATACATGGAGGCAACTTTTAAAATCAGTAAAATTTTACAAGAATAGCATTGATGGAGACTGAATTCCAGCTGGCACAATGCCACCCCCTCTCCCTGATGTGAGAAATAAATGACAGAAAACAATAGTGACACCAAAGGATCTAACAACATTATCAGATTTGGAATAAAGTGGCAATACATTCTTCTCAAGCACCACTCAACAGAATTTGACCAGATTTGACAAAAAGCATGAAGAGTCTTATAACATGTGACGTCTCAAAACCTGCAAAAAGAATTTAATCAGGTTGGATAGAAAATACTCTGGCTAGAAGAATATTTAAACTGATACCAATGATTCTGTCCCCCATAAAATATGTTTACCATTACATAAAAATGGAAAACACTTCTCAAAAATCACTTAAGTAATTTTACTACAAGAATACACGTAGAAAGGGATTGTATAATTATATCAGAAATGCAGATTGAACATTTAATATGGTTGTCAGAAATTGCTCATAAAAACACACAGAACAGAACTTCAACAAGAAAAGAACACCGGCAGAAAGGCTGTTTCATAAAATGATGCCAAGTGCACATCAGTTATGGCTGTGATTCATAAATAGTTTGAAAACTTTAAACGTCTCAAAATTACTTGGAAGATTTAAAGTAAATTTGACACAAAGAATGCAGGCATTGCTTTCATCTCTTTATTTCATCTGCTCTTAAGGCCACACGAGCTTGTTTTATGGCCCAACCAATGTCCTGTGTGAGTTGTGTTTAATCTGTCTGCCGTCAATTGATCTATTAAACTTCTTATAAAAAAACACCAGACCGGTTTTGACCTAGTTTGGTAGAGAGTATCCTGGAATGAGGGGCTTTGTTTTTTGCAACTGGTGCCATTCTACCATAAAAAATATGGCTGTCATTTCTAAAGATATTTTCAAAAACTTGAAATGAGCTGTTCTCAAAAACTGCAAAACATGTGTTTGATCAATCTGACATTTAAAGTTGATCTGATCAATCTGACATTTAAAGTTGATCAATCTGACATTTAAAGTTTCTACAAAGGGTGCCAATTTTTCTTCAGATATTCCAGTGTTAAAAAAAGTACAAAGGCCTCTGACAGTGTTCATTCCACAAATGGAAATGTGGGGCACAGTGGGCCCTGCCAGGTTGAAAGATGAGGTCATTTAGAAAAACTGTTGTCACAAATATCATTACCTGACAAAATTAACACTTACTGCAGAAATTAATAACCTGTTGACTCTATCAGCTCTTGTCGTGATTCTACTATATTGGGATTGAAAATCCTCATGCAAGAGAAACCATTTTCCTCCTTAAAGAATTTAATTTGGACATGTAAGACTACTTTTTTCTTCCCAGTACATTACTTTGCAAATAAATGAAACATTCTTTTTGAAGATGATTTCATCATTTTTTCCTGTTACATCTTGTTTATGGTGACAAAACTTGTGTTAACATTTGGTGTCAAGGATGATATCTCCCGAAATATGGCCACTATTTGTAAAAGTGTAAATTCTTTTTAATGAATACTTTAAAAAATCAAACACATTTTAACCAAAATATTTTATAGAAAACATTCCGATTTGAAGAACATTTAAATTTTTATGCAAACTGTACCCTACTGTCATCAAAATATGACATTTGAAGAACCTTAAACGGAAAGCATCCAGCTGATCCAGTTTTATTGGCCAACTGGTCTTGCATTTGGCTCTTATGTCAGTCATGTGAGCAGTCTAAGGTCCGTTTCAGACTCTTTGATATATATATATATATAGATATATATATACATATATATATACATACAGTGCCAACCTGTGATCAACTATGGCTGTGTTAGCGTGAAAACTTGATAAACTTCTCAAAAAAAAAGAAAAGAATCCAACAAAATTATACTTAGTATTTAGGCAGGAAGGGGTTTCAATTTCACACATTAATGATCCTGATTTTGCATCAAATGCCGATGCAGTAATAAAAATCTTTAAAACAATATTTTAAACAGATTTTTTCAGAAACCACAGACTGTGATAAATTTGGTAGCATAAATTGCTTTAAAAGTTGATGTAAATGATGACATTCTGACATCAAATGTAGCCACTATCAATAAAAGTATTTAACTATGTTCACTGTAATTTTATCCCTTTAAAACTGCACAAGAAAATAAAATCAAATGTCAAAGAAAGTATCCTGGCTTGAAAGGCCTTGTTAAAAGTTACATCTTGTAAGTAAGCAATTTCCAGATTCTTTGGGCATATTATTAATAATATGTACAATTTGTCCTGCCTTAATTCTGGATTACCCTGTTTTGACCTGGTGTTGGAGTTTTTTAAGTTCCTGTATGGATTAAACATTGCTAAACATTGCTATGTAATGGTTTCCAGGTCTATTTTACGAGGTACCATTGTAGGATTCATTTTAAGTTAGAGATAGCAAAGCAAAAACAAATGAATGTGCAAAAAGCATACATGAAAATTTTAAATCATATCATTATTTCTTCAATAAATCACTTCTTTATTCAGAATGTTCCCCATTTGTTTTCAGTATTTTAGTTTATATAAACAAAGACCAGAGAATATATAGTACATGGCTTTTTCTTTGCCAGTCAGTCACTTGATACTTGCTTGTGAACACTGTAGAGGCTTAATTTATAATCAAATTTGATATGTAAGCCTAAAGGATCAAGACTTTTAATGATCTCGGCTATAGGCACCATCTGTGCATATTAATGAAGTGACCTAGTTTCTGATTGGCTTAGCATGTGAACACTCAAGAAGCCATATTTCTGATTAGAATATGACCACATTTGGCATGTAAGCTTATATCGTTTGGGGGATAAGTTCTGTTATGAGCAACATCCATGCATATAACGAGGTAATCCTGTATCTGATTGGCTGGCAACTCATGAAAACATTACCATGTTTTAATATCTCACTAACCTGAAATATGAGATACACTATGAAATAAGTACACCTCTCATAGAAGCACATTCCAAGACAGAATCTGCCATCATCGTGTCGGTACCACATATGAATTTAAAAGTAGGTTTCAACCCAACAGCAAAAGTGTCCAACAAAGCCATTTTTCACAGTCTGATGGCCATTCTGCTATGTCTTTTAAATTAATGCTGTCTAAAATTTAATGATTAGATGCAGACCACCTTAATTTAAATAGTGGTAAACAGGAATTACACAAATGTTATTTGGAGTGTATGTCGCTATTGCCTTGGAATAATCCTCATCCAAATAAGAAAATTCCATCCTTTCATTTAATGGAACGTTCCAGAAAGTCTAGAAATAAAAATAACACATGTCAGAGGCCAATGTGCATTAACGCCTGTCTTTGCCTTGGATGGCACTTTTCAGTTGATGTTTTAATCAATACCAGAAAAATTGCCATTTAACATGTTGTGAGATGATCTCCAGTAATTGGATATTTTTCATATTTTTTTTTTTTGGTTCATTGTAAATTGAGGAATTGTATAATCTCTAATTTTGTACTGTACTGTTTTAATCAGTTCCATTATTCTGTTACCCTTCTGGCAGAGTTAGGAAAAGTGTGTGCGTGATTTGGAATTTTAACGTAGCTTTTAACAATTGTTGAGTCATGTCACTACAATGTCTGTAGTGTGGCAGTTAATAGTGATGTCTAGCACTGGGGCATCATGCCGCAGACTTGTAGCATCATGTCCTATCCAGTCACATTATCCACACACCAGGCTGACAGTCCTAACACTAACCTCTTAATGGCCAATGGAGGCAGCTGCTTGTACCATTTTTTATAAGCCTTTGGTATGACTCGGCTGGGGTTCGAACCAGTGATCTGTCACATCTGAGGCGGATGCTCTAACCACCAAGTTGACTGGATTGGTGTTGGCATAAGTAATAGCTGTTCATATTTAAATTCATTTTATATTACTATATGATTAATTTGGATGTTTGTGGAATTTAAGGGTGAATATTCTCCGTACCTTCACATTCTCCCATCAACATATCTGTATAGTCTGATAATATGATGGTACATTGAAGAATATTAAATGATAACACTACAAGTCAGTCTGTAGAGAAAGAAAGGCTCTTTCCACTTGTCTTCTTGATCCCAAGATGGTATGGGATCTTTCTCTAATCCCTTTGACCTCAGAACAATAAAACTCCTCTGTTAGGAGGGTATGGGATCCTTCTTATGGCCCTTAAGGACTCGGAGTAGGAAGATTTCTTGATTGGTCATTGACCTCTGGCCAGGCAGGGGTCTTCATGTAACTGTCCCTGGTCAGTGGGAGTCCCACCAGCAGTACAGGCCAATTGATGTACATACCACGTCAGTTGTGTTGGAATTGGATATTGACATTCATGCATTTGGGTAGGTATAGTGATCAGATTGGCATCCCCACTTCTGTGTAGATCTTTTCAATCCTCATAAGATTCGAGGACATCCATTCCTAGAAAGTGAGCCTTTCTTACATACATGTCACTATGGATGACAATGCCATGATATCAGAACAGTTCAGATGTCGTATGTTACAAACCTTTATATTCTGCTCCTGTGGAGCCAAACATAAAGAAGGTTGGCTGGTCGTCTTCTCAAGATGATATAAGAGTTATGATAAGCGTAAAAGGCCTGCAGGTGGGTACATTTTCTCCACAAGTTACAGTTAGCATATAGAGTTCCCCTAGAAACATTTCCCGTCCTCCTAAAATCCTGCTAGCAGGAGCATCTTCATTAGTGCCTATGAGAAAGGACTAAATTGAATAACGGCCATTTTCTGCCCCCGTTTTTATGGGGGAAAAATATTCTTGTAAATAACACAACTCTCTGTCTCATTGTATTATTCGATGTATAAATCACCCTATTCTGCATTAAATATGCATATAAATTTCTTTTTCATACCTAAACATAACCTTTGAACATGGGCTGGTATGGGAAATTTAAGCGAAAATGCTGCATTTGAGCAACTTGAAACTAGAAATAAGATCTAAGCGCTGGTTTGCTTGAGCAAGGTATTTACACTGATTGATTAGTTTTTATGGAAATTTTTGGGATCTCATATTAACTTACGTGAGCACGTTTGCGTTAATCACTAAAAATTAAAAAATTCGTGAATTTTGCTGTCTATGTATCACTCTTGTTGCGGTCACACGTTGCACGGTAGGTGCTTATGTATCGCTACACGTGAGCAATTAGACCTGTATTTCTATAGTGCGCTATATTATTTCCTTCATTAATATATTAAAAACATTCCGGGAATAATAACTATTCAGATATTTTAAAAACAATGATTCTGTTAATTTCTCTCTTTCTTCATTCTTTCTAAATTGCCTTGGGAACACAATGTTTCGAAGAGGCGCTCAAGGGGCATTTGGAACTATATGTAAACAAAGACTCCGTGGAGTAAACATTAAATGGAATTGTAGTTTTACGTTGCCAGTTTTTGTTTTTTTTTTGTAAAAGCATACTGTAAATAATAGGATAAGTACACATATATTATTTATTTTTTATATAATAACGGTTTTTTCTTCATTTCCATCAGGATATTGTTCGATACATTTAATTCACTATTAATGTTATAGTGTTAATTCCGTACACGTAATCTTTAAAATGAATCTGTCAATTTCAAGATGGAAATAACAGTTACAACCAGCGTAGTTTTTCAATAAATTTTGTTCACTGGGTCTATCTTCATATAGTAACAATATTAATTCTTTAAAATTAAGGCATTAACTGGGCAAACAACAAAGGATGGTCTGAAGTTATATAAATCTGCTTGGAAGAAATATGTCATCTGCATGATATAGAAATGCTACTACATAAGCTCAAATAGCTCAAACAGTATAGCATCAGCTTGCGAAATTTTCGCACCAAGTTCGACTCCAAAAGGTTCTTTTTTTTTCTTCCACTTCTTTTTTTATTCTTTCTTTTTAAGAACTAATAACCATAATATTAATGGCTGTCAATTTTACACGTTTTAAAATAAAATTAGTAACTGTTCAGTTTTCTAAACCAACAAAAATAAGGCACAGTTTGAAAATCATTGTATTTTTATATCATGGTAGTATTTTTTTTTATCAATATGCTATTCATCTAAAATGGAACTATACAAGGGTTGCCAATCATGTCTGCATCATAAAATAATGGTATTGGAACCAGTGTTGTGAAGCAGTTATTCTTCCATAATTAGATATAATAACTTTCATACAAGAGTATTTATATTCAATATTTTCATACCGAATTTTTATCATTTTCTGGTGCACTCACAAGCATGAAGAAAAATCAGTTTTAGACTGGCATAAACATTTTAAACTTGCTTACTACATCAGTGATGTTTCTAACAATTACTGAAATTAGAAACCATTTTCAAACAGTGGGAACCTTGTCCACAGTCGCGGTGGAAGCCCAGTAACTGAACTGGTTTATGATTTTATAATTGAAACTATTATTTGCAATATTTTTATGCAGAAAACAAGCAATTATATGAGGTTCAATCATTTGCAAATCATTTTAATGTTTCTAAAGTGTAATAATTATTTGTGGTTATAATATTCATCTGAAAGGATACTAGAGGAGAGTGGCCAAATATCTTTGCATCAGACAATGATTGTGGTGGAACCAGTGTTGTGAAGCGATTATTATTGCATAGTTATATAATATAATTTTTATACATGTTTGTTTATGCTTAATTTTTTAAGACTTAATGTTTTATCACATTTTCCTAATCACTCCTCCAAATCATGAAAAACTGGTTTTGGACTGACATAAAGTTTTACTTACCTACTAAATCAACGACTTTTCTAGAAATTACTGAAATTAGAAATTACACATTTTGTTTTCAAATAGTGGGATACGTGTTGCAAATGTCAGGAAGGAAGCTAAAGTAAGAGAATTGATTTATGGTTTGTTAATTGAAAAGGATAATGGTATTATTCCTACCCCCTAATCTGCAAAAAATAAAAATAAACAAAACAGGTTTGTTCAATCTATTTATCTAAATACTGCATATTTATTGCAATGGCATATTTTCTTTATTTCATTAAATGATAACATCATAACTGTATACACTTAATGATTATAACAACAGAAAATCATAAATATAATAACAATTACAGATGAAAAACTTTTAATCAAAGGACATCATGCTTGAATATAAATACCACTACAATGAATACTATTAGTACTATTAAAAATACTGCTAATACTACTAATAATAATATTAATAATACATGTAATAATAATAACAGCATTAATAATAATACTAAAAGAATGTCCATCTACCTATATTTTTAAGTGGAAACAAACATGGGGGGGAAAGTTGGCATAACCATAAAACATATCAAGCATACAATATCTTCAGACCAAAACAATTCTGAAATAAAAAATTTTGGGATGTTAACATGGCATAATGGATAACACAAGAATTTATGATACAAAACAAAAATTAATATAATTAATACATAATAAGCCGAGTTATTTCTTTTTAGATACTGTTCGTAAAATCAGTTTCTGGCTCCATCCCTACAAAAACTGATGATATGGAATTCGCAGGCTCTGTGTATCATTAAAGTATAAATATGACTGCTGAAGTTAATACTTGCAAATGTATGAAAAGCACCCAAAAAATGATACTTTAAGTCAGATAAGAGAATTTGGTAAATGGTCTAAAACACTTCAAATGCTACCATAAAAAGCCCACAATCAATTCAACTTCAAATTCCATGCCATCAAGATCTCATAGACATTGTGATGTATGTAAAAAACCAGACGGGCATCAAAATCATCTTGTTATTGTTCCAATATGTAACATAACCAGTCAATTGCAGAGTAGTATTTTTATAAGGTCAAATAGTAGCTTTTGCAAATTCCATTTGGAAATCTTCTACTTCACTAATAAATCCTTGCAATCTATCACTGCAACAAAAGAGTTTGATGAAAACTTTTCAAGTACAAATATTAAATCACTTGTACAAAATGTGAAGAAACTAATTAAAACAAAGTCATATCTTAACTTTGATGTCCTTTCTTCCTTATCCGATGATGACTATTTCCACCTTTTTTGGTTTGAAAATGAATAAATTCCAGTAACTGAATCAGATTTAAATCCTGGTTCAAGAGAATAACCAGCTGAATAAGCACAAATTGTTATTCAAGATGGATGCATCAACCTGGAAACTGAATGAATTCCCCAGGATATCAGTTGATTACCTGTGTGAGGTCACTATGGGCATTTATCAAGTCAAACATACAAATGATGATCTCACAGAGAAGGGGCACTATGAGGTTATGGCATGCATGGATTTTCCAGGTATATTACATGTAAAATCCAGTCTCGCCACTCCAAAAATAAAATCCATTCACTGGGGATCCAATACAAGCTGAAATATTCCATGGACTCCATCAAAAGATGGTATTGTACCTGCAAGGTTGGTGCTTGGGTTGTTGGGTGTTGTGCCCATGTCTAGTTCCCTATGGTTTTCTGGCTGTAAAAGATGGGTAAATGATGAGTTGTCAAAGAAAGCATCATTAATTAGTCATCTTAAGGATGCATCATCTATTCCAGAATATGAATATGACAATTTGGAATCAAATGAGTTGTTTTTCTACACTCTGACCACTACTTTCATCAGTATTCATCTGGCTCCTTTTAAGTTGTAAGACAAATGATATTTTTGTATAATTTGAATTGTCAACCATATCATGATGTTTCCATTATTATGTCATCTTATTTGTGTGACATTAAGGAAGAGAGAATGATAATACATAACAATTGCCAGATTAAGGCCTTCCAGGGCCCTCATCAGTGAAAATATTATAGCACCCCACCCCCTTGACTAAATGTGAAATTTTAAAAAAAATATCAGAAGCTAAAAAAGGCTGGAAAATACCAGTGCTGCCACCATTCCAAATCAAAATACTAGTACATGCAAATCAAAATGACCATATATAATTCACTCAATTTTACCATTAGCAAATAATTATAATTTTTTTCTGGTGCCCTAAGCACCAGATTAGTATGCTTAATGGGTAATCTGGCATACCACATTCAAATGAATATAAAAAGGTATATTTTTAAGACATACTCATTAATAATTTGACTTTTTAAGTCTGTGTTGGCCTGAATAGTTTATTTTTAATGCTTTTTATTCTCTCTGATGACTGCAAGTTCTGTCTGGTCACCTCCTAGTCCGAGTTTCCTCTGACCCTACACCCCAATATAAATGTCCAAATATCAAACATGGGGTGGCAAGGGTCAGAGGAAACTCGGACTAGTCACCTCCCAGTGAATTTATGAGGGGTCCAAGGATTAAATACACCAAAAAAATAAATGGCAATTACAGTAACAGTTGCTCATCTCAACTGTACAGACGGCAGGAGTGTATCTCCTCTGGGTCATGTTGTGGGTGGATGAGTGGGGACGGTACTATCATCAGGATTTGCTATTAGTTTTGTTAACTGCTACCGTTAGGTAATATGTGTTTTGTGATTGCATTGTTTTATCAGATGCTTCGTCGTCTCTTGCTTGCATAGGTTGTCAATTTAACACTTTTCTGAACCTCCGGTTATATAGAAGGCGTTACGGTGAGATATTTGCATGTTGTTTGCGTAGGAATACGGATAAGAATGCCTGCCTGCATGTATAGTACACAGTACTGAAAATATTGATGCACAAAATTTGCCTTCGAAACCCATGTCAAATTATAGTAGTCAATGTAATAATGTGACTAGCTTTGCTTTAATGGTAAATATGAACACATATTCATATAACGTCATTTTATTCTTTAAAATTTTTATATACCTTTTTAAAATTTTCATTGCCCCCATCGAGGGCCCCAGATTTAAGTCACTACAAAGAATTGAATATAGGCCTACATGTTCATGAGAGAGAGAGAGAGAGAGAGAGAGAGAGAGAGAGAGAGAGAGAGAGAGAGAGAGAGAGAGAGTATAGTCATATATGGTTACTTTGAACAATGAATAGGTAGAACAATACTTACTTTGACTCGATTTTCATCCAAGTTTATGTGCAAACTTGTTGCCAAAAATTCCTTGAATGTTGCATTCATTCTATAAATCCCGAATCTTGTACGATGTAAATCACCATCTTTGCAAACTCTAAGTGCTGGTAAATAGCATTTGCAAAACAAATAATAAAATGATTGTGTTTCCATTTGGTCATGATAGGTATATGTTCTTTATACACATGTACATCCCCTCATTTCACAGACACTGTATGTAGTCAGTGTTATGCATTATTCCCGTGCTGGTTTAAAAATAGACGCATAAAGTCTAGAGAGTACAATACCTATAGTCTGTTTCTTTCCTAAATTATCCAATGCCAATTACTTCTAAAACATATTTCAAAATTTTCAGAAGTTTATTAAAAATGCTGAACCAATATTGTTTTACGTCTTATTAATGTCCATATTGCATATGTATGGATGAATACATAGTTTATAAATAGATTATGGTTTGACTTTTGGCTACGTCAAGGGGTGCGGAAGACAGTATTTTATTTTTCTTATAAAGATAGAAACACAGTAGCGTGTGTGTGTTTGTGTGTGTTTGTGTGTGTGTGTGTGTGTCTGTGTGTGTGTTATAGCCATGAAATCATAAGGATAAAAGTACATAAATACATAAAGAACATTTGTCATTTCCAGTGAAGTTAACAAACCCACGTATTCGGCGAAGAAGCGAACCTACAAGCCTCTATTAACACCTTTACAGTCATATTCAATAATATCAAACAATCATTTAAATAATTCAAAAATATTAAACATCATTCAATAATACTAAACAATATTTTATTGAGAAACAGTTTTTGTATTTTATGATTAAGTACCTTTTTGTCAACGTATTTTAGAAACAATTTTCAGTTGACTTGTAAGTTCTATATTCTATTTTTGTCTATGATGGACCATTTTGGAATAGCTTTAGAAACTAAACTTTATCTGTAGAGCTTTATAACCCCTAAAGTAATAAAAATGAATAGCTCATGGTAAAGCAGTATATATGAGAAGTAAATGGAAAAGATGACAACTTTTCATGTCTTTCTTGATAGTGTTTTGACACCCTGTAGCCATGGTAACGGACACGTGAACACAGATAAATGTTAACCACTTCAAGTGTACAGTGTACATCATGTGAGGACATCTGGAGAGGGGGCAGAAAATGGCCCTTATTCAATATAGTCCTTTGGCCATGGAGATAGCAAAGTACAGAAAACAGACTTATACCCTATGTCATGAACAAGACCAAGTACATCATATACTAC
>JAECUM010049114.1:0-11959 GCA_016617855.1 Megalonaias nervosa
TATATATATATATAAAGTTTAATTAAACATATATTTGCCCTAATTATAGCAAGGAGGAATTTGAGAGATTATCGACAATTGAACCTTCCAGAGTAAGATTCGATCTTGACAAACTACAAAAATCTAAATTTAGTTTTTCGATGCAATATCTAGTTTTGATAAATAGCGATATAACTGATCGTATCCGTGAAGTTAAAAAAGAATTTCGCAACGATGGTGCGGCTCATACTTGGTCAACATTCAGGATCATGAATGATACCAAAGATATTGCTGATACTAGAATGAATGACGAACGAGGAAGAAATATTATCAACTATCTTGATAATCAAAGATATTGTATTCTGGTAAAATTTATTGTGCAGACAGATGACAACATTTGGATTATCCGTGATAAACGTGATCCTGTACGGCTTCATACTGGAAACAATACTGTTACATTAAAAAAAAATCCAAACCAGGAACTTTGACTGGTATTGATAAACTGTATTATGAACGAGCGTATCCTGTAATTGCAGTTGTTTATGCGATATATCCGCTGAATGATAAACTTAGCGTTGATGATCTCAAACCAATGAAATATTCCTTGACAGAGTCAAGGCTAAATTATGTAGCTGAGCGAGTTATAGAACATTTCTCAAAAGCAATACGCGGAAACGGTTTAACAGATCTAAGACGTAAAAAAATAAATAATTGGGCAGAAACAGTTAAAGATACCGGAGCATCTATCAGCGACGTTGCTAAACTAGAAAATGAATTAAGATTTCCGTTCACGGTGAAGACATTAACCGGAGAGATTTTATACAGACCGAAATATACAAAAAATGGAACTCCAATAACGATCATTGATCATAACGCACACGCATGGACGTCCGCGGTAACAATATTTCCACGAGATAGAATAGTTAAATTTTACAGCGATTATATATTTGATGTTATCAGCGATATCAGTAAGAGTGACCCTGTGTCTGTGTGGTTATTTCTAAAATCAGAATCTTCACATTATGATCAGTTTGTACGACCTAACGGTGAAATTTATCGTGAAGAATCACTCCACGACGAAATGAAAAATACTGCTCGGAAATATATACCCAGTGATTTTATCACTGACGATGTCAAAGTTGAACAATTACTAAATAATTGTTTCACCGTTCCATCGGTTGCTGCCCATGCTGCTCAGAGAAAAATTCATGGAAACCGACACGATTGAAATGTCCAGCGCAGTTGTGTTGAATACGGACACGGCGGATTGTTGAATACCAAATACGATCATAAAGATATTATATCGGTTGATATGGTAGCGTGTTATCCTGAAAGTTTTCTTCAATACGGAGAATGTTCTGAATACTTTAAAAGATTTGGACATCCCACACACGAGATGACCAGAGTTGCGATAAAGGGACTCTTACCAAATTTTGACTTAACTGGATTTGCTTGTATAGAGTCATTTGAGTTTGCGGAAAATCTGCATCCGATGATTTATGTTTGGTTTGGAAGACATTTCTCAGAAAAATATTGAGCTCCAATAGTACTATTACGATATATACTTGATACTGGGATGCTAATGTCGTTACGCGTGAGTGAAGCCATTATATCCTATCGTCCGCAGAAACAAGTTTGGTTACCACAGCAAAAGTAATATTCCCCGGATGATAATCCAGATAAAAATCCTGATATGATTGATTATGAAAATAAAATTGCAAAAGATATTGTTAGGAAAATAATTGGTAAGTTTACTCAAGGAGGATAATATGACCATAAACGAATGTGTGCAAGATTAATTATGGACGATGCTAAACTCGATTTTATAATTGCTGATACAACGGAAAGAAACACATTTGTGAGTCGCAGTAATGCTTACTTATCAACCGGAATTAAATTAAGTACAATCGTGAGTTATATTGATGGTGAGTCACCGCAATTCAATCATTTAAGATCTTCGATGCTCGCTTACGTTTCCATAAATTTATTATCGATGATAAACAGATTCCCTCGTTACGCGGTCAGAGTTGCCACGGATTCATTTTATATAAATAGCGCGTATACAGATTTACTAAAACCGTTACTCGGGAATGGCGAATGGGGATCATGGAGAATAAAACAAGAAAATATCCTTGATTATTCCGAATCTGCAGACGTTGAAATCGCGGAGACATATTACAGTAATGACAATAAAATATTACAATCATCAGCACCATCTGTGTTTGATCCTGTGGCCAGACATAAAACCGTTTATCTCTATGGTCCTGGAGGTTCTGGAAAAACAACACATGCCATTGAATTATTTCGTCGGAGTTTGAAGAACTCCGTTGATATGACTGTGCTGACACCTACACACAGACTAGCCAGAGAAATAAATGAACGAGGAGTAAAATCTCAAACTTATCATGGTTTCTTCAGATGGTGCGGGGATACGTGGACACTTGAGCGAATGGGTGAAAAATATATACCCCGGATTATCATCTGGAATGAAATTTGTACGGTGTCGCTGGAAACATTAAAAATATTTCTTGATTGGTTACTGACAAAAAATACTGCTGTGACAATGTGCGGCGATCATGGTCAACCGCAACCTTTTGTTGGGCAGTCTCCACACGAGTGGTTATAAACGTTTGTGGCTTACTATGAGGAGATAACCGATGATCATAGAGCTATTGATGATACCCTGAAAGAATTTAAAAGATTAATCAGACTACAGCCAGATAGAATACAATGTGATATAATGCGTGAAATAATTCCGGAAACTCCTTTGAATGATTTTTGGAATTTATGGAGACCAAATGATTTAATAGTTGCAAGTAGAAAGATAGTTCGTGATGAATTGCAAGAGAAATTATTTTTATTACATAAAGAAACATTTTCAAATCTACCTGTACGATTGTGTTATCGCCCAGCAGATACTCGACGACAAAATGTTGATGTTGAGATTCTAGGAACAAATGAAAAACAAAATCTTGTATTAAATGATATTGTTTTGGTTGTTGATGATGTTGCGAGCGCGTTGAGCATGGATAAAATTCCATGGAAATTAGGATATGCTATAACGCTTCATTCGTCACAAGGACTAACTATTACTGATACAAATATTTGGATTATCGATGATAGAATCGAATGGTCAAATTTAGTTTATCTTGCAGTGTCTCGAGTTAGAAGAATATCTCAACTGCAACGGGTTATTATGAATTTTAGAGAAAATAATAATCAAACTGCTAGCAATGGCGTAATAAGAAAAAAACTATTTGGTTATAAGCAATGTGACAAAAAAAAATAATCGCGACTTTGATATCGACGCTAAATTTATTATAACACTAAAACAACGACAGAATAATCATTGTGCAAGTTGTAACTGTAATATGCTATGGGAACACTCGAATAATAATCCAAGACAGTTCACCGTAGACAGAATTAATAGTGGTGTTGGTCACACACGCGAAAATGTGATGCTGACCTGTCTTGAATGTAATCGACGTAGGGGTTCCAGTTTACAAAAGTGAACGCGCTGGTAATTGTGTGTCTTTAGGAGTTACTTGTAACTGTTCACGTACAAATCCACGTTGAGGAGCAGTTGAATCTAGTCTGTAGATTGCAGGTCTACCAGTGGATCTAACCACGCTAGAAATTTTATGTGTAGTCACACTCCAGATAGGATCAGTTGCTCTTTTTTTACCCACTTCAAGTTCACCAGGTTCATATACATATCTTACAGTCACATTACCCAGTACTGGTTGAGAGAGAGAGTCATGTCGTTGCCTGACGTTGTCAGGTGGTATATGTTTCTTTGTAATCGCATTAATTGGTTTCATAGAAATTGAATGAGTAAATTTCATTATTTAACGCAGCTATCACACTTGGTAATCTTGCAACCCATTCACGAGATCTCTTGTCTTTTTGAATTATTTCCTTCGCATACTGATATCCAAATAACCGCTCAGCGAGTGTTCGATTAACTCGTTCAACTATTGCCTGATCACGATGAATTGCGGTGTGTCCTCGTCTGATTTTGACATTATGTTTTTTCATCAAAGATGATACTGTACCAAGAAATGCTTTGCCAGGATCAACTTGTAACAACTGTGGCCATTGCAAGGGTCCTCGCTGATAAATTCGTTCAAACGCAAATGCAACTTCAGATGCTGTTTTAGTTGATAGCGGCTCTGCTTGTTTATATCTACTTGCAACGTCAACGACAGTTAACGCGTATTTGTATGTGCGTGATTGACGTCTACGTGTTTTAATAGTATCATATGGTAAAAATTAAATGTCTACTTGATGAACTTCATTGGGAACGCTGACATCAAAATACGCGTACTGAATTTTTTTAGGTGGTGGTAGATATATTTGCCATATTGTCTGTCGTGCTAACCACGCTGCAGCAACAGCACGTGAGACTTTTGCTGCCTCAGCAAGTTTACTAATCGCTGCTCTGCCCTTCCAATATCCTATTGGGCTATAATAAACATATTCCATTATAATAGCTATATAATTATTTGCTAGCCCCTAGCATTAGTTTACCCTTCATAGCAGATTTCACTAGAAAACTAGCAAGTTTCTCTCTGAGAGATTTATCAGGTATAGATTTTAACGCATGAATCAATTTCACATCTGCGAGATGCCGTTGTTGTAAATCTTTGTATTTATATGCAACATCATGAACTTGACACGCTTGATCAATCTTATTTATTGGATGCTCTCCTGGTCTTGGTTGATCTCGTTCGTCAAGTCGGATATCAAGTCGAGTTCCAGGACCACAATAATTGTATCCGGGTAAATGTTTTTCCCCGGGATGCTTCGCCCACGGGGCCCCTGGTAATTTTCCCAACGAAGTAGCGATATCACCTCCTGTCTTTGTATACTTGTCCGTGATTTTATCACGGGAGATAAATTTGTATTTGGTTGTACCACACTTTTCACACTTACCTGTCAGTGCGCGTTTTTTCTTTTTTGTTATTATTGTTGTTAATCCACAGGTCCCACCAATGGTGGGGGGTGCCTTGCATCGAACACAATATAGATTCATATTACTTGTTATTATGGATGTAACTGACTTCTCAGCGACAAGAAAACAAGAGCCAGTCAAGCATCACCCAGCGCTACCGAATTCTATCAGGATGATAATAATTGGGCCATCTGGATCTGGTAAGACGCAATTATTGCTTAATTTGATAATGAGATGGCTCAAGTGGGATTAGTTATTTTTAGTAGCACCATCTGTAGATGATCAGCGGTGTTATGAAGTACTTAAAGATTTTAATGAAAATGCAAAGTTGCTGGATGAAGACGGTAATGATATTATTGATTTTATTACCAGTATTGATGAAGCGCCATCTGTAGATGACCTTGATGGACTTATTAATAATTTAGTAGTGTACGATGATATTATACTGGACAAACAATCAAATCCAGTTCGGATATTTTCTCGAGGTAGACATAAAAACACAGACGTGATTTATGTTACTCAAAGATATACGCAAATACCTAAAGTAATCAGAGACAACTGCAATATTTTGGTTGTATTTAACGGAGTTGATAATCATACGCTGCAAATATTTATTATACTTGGTGTTCAGGGGACATGGATATGATTAAGTTCAAAAACTTTTTTCAAAAGCACAAGCTACCCCGTTTGGTTTTATAACAATAAATTTACATGATCCTAAGTCGAGATATCGTAACGGACTGATAAAATATTTGGTTAATTACATCAGCAGAGAGGGTGGACTGACAAAAATTACGTGCACGAGTACATAAACGAACATGCATAGCATTTACGAACACAGGTGTCACGAACGAGTAACAGCTTAAATAACCCAAATAGAGAGAATCTCAATTCGGTTAGAGGTTCTGGTTTAGCGTTATTGACCCTATATTTTTTGCCTTATTTAGTATGATTTTCATGTTTAAATATATTTGCTCAAAAAATAATTGTGGGGTTCACCCTCTCTGCTGCTGTAAGATTAAACCATTCAATGACAACGCTTTTTCCCTCGTTTCTTGTAACATATTTTTAATTTTGTTATTTTGTTCCAAAAACTGCTCAAACTTTTTATTAAAAAACTCTGCTCCATGATCGGTCCATATTTTATTTGGTTTTCTTTCCGTGCTAACAATAATTTGTTTAATGCATCAGCTATCGATGTTCCTGTTTTATCTGTAACAGGTATACTGAAAACATCAAAAACGTTAAACAAGTAAATTTTCTGAGCGCCATCAGCGCCAACATTAAACTGAGCAAAATTTGAGAAATCTACTTAATATATTGCCCATATATCATCAACGGCATTCGCGACAACCTTGTGTCGCGGCAACCTTTTTTAGGTTTGTGTAGTTCAGCTGCGAGCGATTTCATGCTATCATCATACATTATTTTCCGAGTCCGAGTTTATATTTTGTTCCGATTAATCCTTGAACTAGCTTTCTATCAAATCGTTTTCGCATATTTGCAGGTTCCATGTCACGAAGTTGGTCTAGCGTTATCTTATCACAGCCAGGCTAATCTTGCTCATAAACACGGTAGCAGATATCGCAACTCATTGCTATCGCATCAACTTGATTATAGGGTTCTTGTCCGGGTAATGGATTATCATTTCGGTCTAGTTGTTTGTCTAGCGTATTATACGGCCAAGTATATTTATGGCCAGGCAATGTCCAACCTCCTTTTGATTTCGGTAACTTGCTGATAATCTCGTGGATGTCAATGCCGCTGACAATTACTTGCTGGCGATTGCATGATTGACAGTATATAACAATTTTATCTTGTTCGATACGAAGATCTTTATCACAATCGCAACAACTTTGTTGTGGTTTCATTGTTTTATTTTCTTAATCGTCGACAAAAATAACTCCCCTGACGTTGTCAGTGATTCGAGATCCAAACGACGGCGTCTCCGCTACTTGTTTTCCTGACATTCGCAGGAATATTCTTTTTTCTACAGCAAACAGCACAAATACTTTTCAACATCATCCTGTTGTTTGGGGTTTTTTTGTTGGGTTTTTTTTGGGGGGGGGTTGTTGTTTTTTTGTTTTGTTTTTTGGTTTTTTTGGGGGGGGTTTGTTTGTTTTTTTGTTTTATCTACTTTCTCGTCCGTGTAAGGTGTTTTAGTTTTGCATTTCGAGCAGTATGTCGTCATTATTGTTATATTCGATTGTCACACAAAACTAATCGCAATCTTATCATTGTTTTTGCTAGGATACCTATCGAATTGAACAATAAACTTAGAAAATTTAGATCTCTTGATATCTGCCGGACGAACATAATACAATAATAACCACAAGCGAATCTTCCAACCGGCTGTAGTTGATTAGAGGAGTAATTTATTTTTTTTAAATTTTTTTAAATATATTTTTTTTCAATCACTCGGAGGAAGTCCGAACGAATCAAAATAATTATTATCGTAAACAGCGAGCCAATAAGTGACGGATCCATCATTAAAGTTTTGTATGTTCACAATACACGAACCACCTAATTCGTCTTTGGAATCCTTTTTCAGATTTTAATTTTTCAAGTATATCAGAATTACTCAACGGCATCTGGTTTCTGGTAGAGTCATTCCGCGTCCGATCCCTAACAGATTCGGAATTAGACTGCCGGCTAACCCCGCTAAAAGTGGAGCGAAAGGAATAATTCCTCCTTGTTTTGTTTTCCTCGGCGAACGCTTCGTTTTCTTTTTGTTTCGATGACTTTGTCTTTTTTAGCTGGCATTTATTTTTTATTGTCACACAAAACTATCACAGTGACAAAGTCACTGACTATAGATTTGTTTGATACCGACTCCGAACACCGCTCTTTTAGTTGCTCCTGATACTGCTCCTGCTGCTAGTCCTAATGTTCCTAGCACAGGTAAAATTTTTGGTATTGCGCTAGCTAGCACAGAAAGTTCTGGTCCAAGAAAGCCGCCGTCAACCGCATAGCGGTTGGCCATTGCCGTTATTTGTGCAACAGACAGTTTAAGAACAAACGGCTTACGCATAATTACGTTTATTGATTTGTTGTTGTGTCAACATTACTTTCATTGCCATTTTATTTGTTGTCGTCGGAGACAAAGTCTCCGGGGATATCATCAAAGAAACAGAATTGCGTCTGGCAACCGCTGATGATAATTTTTCAACTTGGCCGGGTGTCGGGTATATTTCTTTGGGTGTGTGTTCGGTTTTGATTATATTTTATTTTGTTAGATTAAACTTATACCGTCATCCTACCTTTCACCGAGTCAATTGTCAAGAATCGGTCGCTTGACACAAGCGCAAATACGTTAAACGGAGCAGCTGGAACTCCTCCAAGCGTCCAAGGTATTTCTATTTCAGCGGTTGAATTAATCAATCGTTCGGAGTGTTTTGATACGTCAAAGAAAAAGATCGGATAAAGCGTACGAAATTCTTCGATGTTGATCCGTGAACCGCTGTCGGTGTATTGATGCCTTTGCATTGCTTTCATCAGGTACATACATGCTCTCGTAACATTTCTACCAGCGTCGACTGTAAAATTACATTCGATCGCTCGTTCCTGGTACTGTTTGGAGTTTATTCTGACAAATATTCTTCTAACGTCAGCTTTATCAAAAACAGCGTTAGTTTGTAGTTGACTACCAAGTCGCACCGTTTGCTGAAAAACAACAAATATATACCTTGGCAACTGTTCGCTCGGAGGAGCTGTAATACGTCACGTTTAGTCGGTTGCGTTAGGAACAGTTGTTTGATATATTTTATGCTGGACAAAATAAATCTTTTTTGTAAATGCCTCTAACGTTGTATTAAGTTCTGTTAACCAAGTTACCGATGGAACAATTCGAGGCATCCACAACGCTATTTTTGTAATCATAAATTTTGCATCCGCTCCACCAACACGAATAAGACAATTATTTTGATCTGCCCGATCAAGAATTAGAGTGTGTTTCAACCCTCGAAATACGTTATGGTAGTCGTGACAAAATCCAAATATTGTACTTAACGGCAACATCATTGTTATTTGTTGTGATTCTGCTGTAAGTGATTTTCGTTTTTTCATATCCCTCGTTATATCTTCTGTTACGTGTACTAATAACACCATTAATTAAATTTAGCATAGCGACTGCATCTGCGGCTGCACCTGGCTGTGTTATACAAAGATTATTACACGCCTGCGTCAGTGAGTTTCTCGTAGCGTTTACATCTGCCACTGCACCTGGCAGATCTATACCAAATTTTGCAGCATTCGCTATAATAAAATTTCTAACGATCACTGGATCTGCAGCAGCGTCAGCGCCGTGCGTAAGAGCACCACCTGAAATAAATTCACCTGAAGCAACTAAACCATGTCCAGTATTCTTGAACCACATCATATTCGTTGCGATTGATTTTGAATAACCATCGCTAAATGAAACAATACTTAATATTGTACTTGCGATCGGTAGCCAATCATCAACATCCTCCACGGTTTAATTTGCTAGTTGATATCGTGCACTTCTGAACAAACTCCAGCCATTATTTACAAGCGCAATTTCTGTTCCAGCTGCAATATCACATCAGCTGCTGTTAATACCTTACCACGAACTTCCAGCATCGCCTTGTGCGGCAATAAATCACGTCTTCGTCACGTGCATTAAAAATTCTTTGACCAGCTATATTTGGTTCGTTTGAGTTTTCATCGAGATATTCGACATACTCGAATTCTGTTGTTGTATCATCGACATCATATACTTCTATAGAATCAAGATAAGATTAGCTGACATTTATTATTTTATAATCGCCACACAAAATTGCAACGGCAAAGTTGTCAGATCTGAGGTAAATCTAATTTTCGTCTTATTTTATTTACTATCTTACACACCACCTCTTCACCACGTGGCGATCCTAATATTCTGTGGTAGCTATCAAGGTTCGTTCTGTTTCTTTCGTTGGTGCAATATCTGATATTGCTTGTTTTATTTCCACCGCGGAAACCGGTGTACCTTTAATTTTATCAGCGATCTTTTGTCCGACTGCGGTGCCGGCCGCAGATGCGGCGCCTGTAGCAAAAGCTCTACCAGCGTCAATTGCAATTGGTGTCACTGTACTAACTCCTGGTAAACATTAGGCAATTTTTGTAAATACATTTCCAAAGAATCACCCTACAATTGTACTGTTGCTAAAGCAGAATAATGACTTAAATCAACTTTAAATATATTAAAATATTTTAATTACCACTTGTTGGTTCGTCATTTCGCTTAGTTTCTATTCCACGTTAATTTCCATGAGCCAATAGGTGAATGGCTTAGCGTTCATGTGAATGGCGTAGCAATCCTAGTGTTTGCAGTGCTCTACTTTTATTATTAAAACCATCTTTCATGTTTAAGTCATAAGTGTGTATTATATTGATTTAATCAATGTGAAGACAAATACAAACTAAAAAAGAAAACAATCAACTTATCAATATGCAAAAGTGATTGTTAATAGCCACAAAAGGCATAGAACTACATTTTGTCAATACACAGATGCCTGTAGTAAATCTTAACTCATTTCAAAGGGCAAATATATGTATTTGTATGTGATGTAAATAAAATATATGTACAGTATGTACGCTGTATCAATGATATACCACTCGTTGTATAAATTTTTCATTCAAAGGAAAGTCAGCAAGCCTCGTTTCCTTTTAATGAAAAAATTATACATCTCGTGGTATATCATTGATACACGCTTGATAATAGCAGACTGAGGTCGATTGCAGTATTTTCATAGCAGATTATCATAGATTTTAGTACATTGTGGTAGATTCTAGTGGATTGTGGTAGATTATGGTGGATTTTGGCAGATCGTAGCAAATCGTGTTGCCGGTGAAGAGCTAAATGCGGATTTGCAAAGACAGGTATTTTCAGATAGAAGGATAATGTTACACGTGTTTTATAGGCCTAAGAAATCTAGCAGGTGGAGACATTAAAATTTCGTTAGAGAAGAAAAGCAAAAGAGTGAACAATGTCGATTCTTAATTTTTATCTCATGTGGAAAACAAACAGAACATCTTTAGAAATGTCTACTCGAGATAATACAACCTGTTCAAAACAGCTTTCGCGTTAGGAATATTAATATTGTATTTAAATTTGATATTAGATTTAGACTGTCGAATATATCATTTAAAAGTGATTCTATTTTAAAAGAAACTAATCAGAAATGTTCTTAAATTACGTGTGTGTGTGATTTAGATTTTTTACGCAGCTTTAACAATTTTTCAGTCATATCGCTACGATGTCTGTAGTGTGATAATTTATAGTGATGTCTAGCACTGGGGCATCATGCCGCAGACATGTGGCATGATGTCCCACCCAGTCACATTATCCTGACACCAGGCCGACCAGTTCTAACACTAACCTCTTAATGCTGAGCGTCAAGCGAGGCAGCTGTTAGTACCATTTTTTAAAGTCTTTGGTATGACTTGGTCGGGGTTCCAACCCGCGACCTCCTGCATCCGAGGCGGACGCTCTAACCACTAGGCCACCGGAGCGGTCTCTTAAATTACGAGTGTTTGATCATCGAAGCAGATGCCCATAACGGCGGCCTTAAATTATACGCCAAAATATAACGAGCCGTGTGTGTTGTGATGTGATTTGAATTTTTAATGTAGCTTTAACAATTTTTCAGTCATATCGCTACGATGTCTGCATTGTGGCAGTTTATAGTGATGTCTAGCACTGGGGCATCATGCCGCAGACATGTGGCATGATGTCCCACCCAGTCACATTATCCTAACACCAGGCCGACCAGTTCAAACATTAACTTCTTAATGCTGAGCGCCTAGCGAGGCAGCTGTTAGTACCATTTTTGTAAGTCTTTGGTATGACTCCGCCGGGGATCGAACCCACGACCTCCCGCATCCGAAGCGGACGCTCTAACCACTTAGGCCACCGGAGCGGTCAATACAACGAGCCGAATCATTAGATTAAGAAAATATGTATAATCGCTTATAAATCGAGTCCAACTGCACAATGCACAGACCCAGATCTGCCGTCGCATCATG
>JAECUM010049121.1:0-27044 GCA_016617855.1 Megalonaias nervosa
CTTGGTGTTAGGTAAGGAACCGACAGTCTACCATATTTCTACTAAACGGCTTGTCAAATGGTCAAATGCAGGAATAGGTTGATGATGTGCCTTAGATATCTTCTGACTAGGATTTCCTACCATTTGACAAGTGTGACAAAATCTTTGGTACTTATAAACATCATTTTTAATTTTCGGCAAATAAAAATGATTCAGGATCTTGTGATAAGTCTTACTGACACCACTCATCACCAGCAGGTACATCAGGTGATTGCTTCTTATAATGACCCCATTTTTCACAAGTAACAAACTGGTAGATGTGTGGCTTCAATTTCTGAAACCCAGTGTTGTGTCTTCTCTGAGGAATAGTACTTAGGGTCCTATAACTCACATTCAAATGTCTTGCATGCTTATAAAGTAGCTGTTACTTTCTATGCAGATATTTTACAACTGCAGTCAGAAATTGGCAAGTGGTTTCTATTATTCTGTGAAGAAACTAACTTATTTATGAATCTCTCTCTCTCTCTCTCTCTCTCTCTCTCTCTCTCTCTCTCTCCGTGCTGAGTGATTAAGTCACTTAAATTATGGAATTTACCTTATCCATTGTTTCAAGGCACATATATTAGGGATAACAGGCCAAATTTAAAATTTCATCTGAGGTTCATAAATATAAGAGTTTTGTGAAGGTCCAAGCATCAGAAGAAACAAATCAGCAAATAAAATATAATCCTTTTCAGAGTTTTTGTTCATAGCAAGTGCAAACAACTTATTTTATTGCCCGCAAAAAACAAATTCTTCAAAACATGAGCATTTTTGTACAGTGTATATATTGAATACAGATTCAATAATGGAATGTTTATTGGGATTAATTCTTGAAACTGTCACTAGGGAATATAACCTGACTGTTCTTGAGGCATAATTTACAAATGTATGTGGTATACAAAAGGAAATGTGTCTCGGCGAATCCAAAATTTACAGTTTTAATTCCTCAGAATTTGCAATTATGAGTGTGTGTCTAATTCAAAAGCCAAATTGTGTAAAAAGCTTGTCTTTATTCATGTTTTATTCATGTGAAAGTGAAAAACAAAAGGGATTGATAAATAAATCTATCAGAACAATGTAACAAGACATTCCAGGTATTTGTTCCTTATAATTGCCTTCCTGTATGATAATTTTTGTTTTAGACTAATTCATCTAATAATATTGGTTTTATGAATGCTGGTTTACATCAAATATTTATTTTTCTCTAATATTTCCTATGAAAAGTTAAACGCTGCATATAGTTTTTATTTATTTATTTTGCTTTATTGCATAGTTGTATTGTGCTGATATGTTTGTGTCATGACAATATTAACATATTTTAAATAGGATAAAATAATGATAAAATCATAAACAAATGAAGATGTTTATGCGGGTGGTGGGGGGTGCTGGATGCTACAACAACCAGAGCTGTGAGTAACCTTAAAAGTTTTAAAAGTGTTTTAAAAATTTATGTGGCAGGGGTCTTACTCTTCTAACAGAAAACAATCACATCTGTGGAAGATACATGTAAAAATTTGTATTAATCTTTTTAACTACTACATTAATTTCATATCCAAATGTATCAAGCAAGTTTGGTACTGTATTGTAGCAGTAATAATAAAAATAAATTGAGCTGGTTACTGGTAGAGGTAGCAACGTTATTTATATTCAGTATATTATATTTTTATAATTACTACCAAAGGAGTCTGATGTTTTATCACTGAAGTACCTTGCAATCAATCATCTTATCTGTACTATAAATATCGATTCATATATGGATGAATACGATTTTAAATAATAAAAAATGTAGTTTCCAGTTTTATATCTGTGGAAATAAAGCATCTCATATCTGTATGGAAATGTTCTTTATGTTCAGATATAGAAAAAATATTTCATACTGTTAGAATTTATTTTCTTATATAATGAAATAAATTCATATTTTTGTAGCATATAGCTATGCTACAGTATATGCTTTGTACGTGATGTCCTTGTTTCAAGTCATTTGCCTCTTGCTATTGTATTGGAATTGGAGATTTAAAATGAAATTGTAGATATGAAATTCTTGTCACAGACAACTAGTGATAATACTTGCTGGCTATTGCATAATCATCCAAGCCACACATATATAAGAATTCTGTATAATTTGAATATTTACCATACTTCTTGTTACATATATATATATATATATATATATATATATATATATATATATATATATATATATATATATATATATATATAATTAAACTGCCTATGTAAACTGCAAGTTGACAGTTAAAATTAATTGTACAGGGATGAGAGAATATAAGGAACCTTCATCTATGCAATGTACTCTCTCTCTCTCTCTCTCTCTCTCTCTCTCTCTCTCTTAAGTGAATAAAGAAAGAGAAGGCATGTCCTTGATGTGCAATTATCTGCAGTTGGCTCCAACCTTATGAAGTATTTACTGATACAAAAAGCAGAATTTGCACAGCACTCTAAAATAATAAACATACTTTAAATCGATAACATTGTGAATGAGAATATATAAACAAATTAGAACCTTAAACCTTGCTTGTAAGCGGCTGCCCTATTATGCCACCGTGCGGTAGCAGTAAAATACACCCACAAAAAATATCCAAAATAAAAATGGGGTGGGAAGGGTCAGCGGAAATATAACATTGTGTAAACTCATCTAATTGTATACAATTTGATACATTTAATTTGTTTTGTGCTTCTTGCAGGTCAGCTCACTTTCGAATGCTAATACTCTGAGAAATCTGCTGACTGTAATGCGAAAATATAATTCGAATGATATTTTAAATAAGACGCCAAATATGCCGTAAAGTGGTATAACTTCTTGTTGCCAGGGTCGGGGGAGCTGTCGTATTGTAAGAAATTGACGTGTCACAGCGCCATCTGTTGTCATAATGAGGCATTATTTTATGCTAACTTCCGTGATGCTAACTTGCAACGTGCTTGATGCTACATTATAATCATGAGTTTAGAAGGTGCAATCTGTGTAACTTGTGATATAGCAAGTTTATAAATAGAATATTAAAACTTGTAATAACTGACATAGCATTTGCCATACGACAAACTAAAGAATCAATTCAGTAGTTGACAAATTGCAAGATACAATGACGTAGAAGGAAAGAAGATATAAGCACTTGCAAGCAGCCATTTACAGCTTGCGTCAATGAAGAACAGAAAATTCATGACTAAAATTAAGAATGTAACACATGCAAGCAGCCATTTACAATAATGCAGAAGGAAAGTAGCACTTGCAAACTGCCACGTACAATTTGCATCAATGAAGAATACAATATACATATATAGAATTATGAAAGTAGCACTTGCAAACAGCCATTTACAACAATACATCAAGGAAGATTAGAAAATACATGCATAGAATTATGGCGGTAATCCCCCTCCATATAATCTAACCTAGTTTTGTTACAAATAACATGCAAAAAATACACATGCTGATTTTTTTTTTTTATTTGCAGCATCATAAAAGATAATAAACACTGATATTTCGATTATTATAACAGTACGGCAAATACATTTTGAAAGTGATATTTTTCTCTTCAAAATTCCCTTGGGCTCAAGAAGTCTTCGGAGAACAAAATTCTACAAAGATAGTTTGATGAGGAAAGGAAGATTTACATTAGGACAGTTTTGAATATAATGGGAAGAAACAACATTTAATAAATTTCAACTTAATCAGACAAAAAGTTTCTATAGTAAAAAAAGGTTTTGCGGAACATTTTAGAATTGAATGTGGAAGTACTTCACTAAAACGGAGCGCAGAAAATGGTTTCCCATGATACTAATTTTAATTGACGAATACAAAAGCACTCATCACAAATCAATTGGTGTGACTCCAGTTGGAGGAAGCAAGGAAAGAAAGAGATTTAAAAAAAAGGTATGGATGAATCTATTCGGTCACTTGGCAACTAATACATTAGGAGCATCAAAATTTACAATCTACAAAATTGTCATAATTTCTATTTAGAAAAGGATTTTCTTAAAACTGCTAGTATCTTAACTTTACCAAGGAAATATTTCCAAAAAGGCAAATAATTTTATGCAAAGCAGTCGTTTACAAACTGGACGACTTGAAGGGAGAGGACATGTAGGGTTATGTTCCACGACAGTTTGTTATCAAAAGACGATAAATACGATAACATATTGCTAGTTGAAAAGAAGACAAAACGAATGAAAAGTAAATGGTATGTACTCGTACCAATGGAAAGGGTATGTTCAATCCTTTACTAGGTGGAAGCAACTGAATAGATCATAATACTCCAATCAATAAAACTTGTGTGAAAGATGATGCACTGTTAGAATCGGATAGTTGTAGACGAAACAGTATCTTGTAGAACGAAGGAGTTAAAACCTGCACGTCATGAGACATTCACGAAATCAGAGGGAAAAGAATACATAAAAAACATGATCATAAAGAACAGAAATGGTACACACGAATAACGTGATAAGGCGACTTCAATTTAACAATTCAGTTAAATTACGAAAGAATTCGAATTTCACTTAAAGTAAAAGTATATCTGCTATATCACCAACTATACATAGTAGTTACACCATCACCTATGCATTTTTAATGGACAGAATATTTGCGCTTCACATTGCAATGCATCCATGAAAACTTCTTCTGCAAAGAATAATCACAAAAGTTACCAAAATTGTTTATATGGGCAGAATATTTACAATACATACATTTTGAAAATATTGGGTTCAATTAAAATTAAACTATGAATTAACATGGTTCGATGGGCATTGTATGTTGTGGACGCATTCCAGTCAGTTGTATAATGTCACAAATTCAACCAAGAAAAAGTACTGGACGAATAGGTAAAACGAAACACAGTCTAGCAAAGATGAAAAGAGTGTGTTCAATGAACGAGAATAAAATCTTATCACAGTAGAGAAAGCAAATAGATCTGAGAGAGAGGTGAGCAAGGAGTTATCTGTAAGTGAGGGAAATAGAGGGTCGGTGTATTTCTACATGAAAAACCAGTTTCATATCTGAAGTATAGATGGACATTGTTATTACATATTATTATTTAAAGCTTAATAATGGGTTAGCAAACGCTAGATCTTATGTTAGACAAATGAGCTTCAGATTCAAATGAATAGAATAAAATAGTAAGCTCACTTCAATCAAATCACATCGCAAATGCATTTAACAAGATCAAAACGTTGTATTCTGAAACGTAAATTTCTACATTGAAAGCTATTAAACCTTTCGATAAGTACACTTTTAAAGTTTAAAAGTGATGAATGTATCAACAAATGTAGAGGACAGTGTGACATGAGATTTTGAAAGAATCAACTCAGCTGAGTGTTATCATCTTTTTATGGGATTTCTTATAGATGTTTGATAGAAACTTATATAAACCAGTGAAATTGGTGTACAAATTAAATGTTTAGTTCCAGATGTTAATAATATTAGCATAGTTACGAAATTATTTAATTTGATCTGCTACGATTTTAAAATTCTACTAGTATGACTGGATCGATATTGGACCAGAAGTGCATAAAACTGATTATCACACAGTCGGTACACCTTGCTTAAAGTGTGTGCAGTTTCATATTTTTGATATTATAATATGTGAACATATCACTTTATGTGATTATGATTGGTCCAAATAAGCCCATGAAATTATTGTGCAGTATTCTCTTAACTGATTGGCTGCAATCGTGGGAAAACTTTTTTAACCCTGCCTTCTGGAATATTTTGTTGTCAATGAACATTTTGGCCGCCATTTTTTGATTCAATTCACGAAAGGAATTGGGGCAAAAAATGATCTCGTCTGTCTGAATATGGCCAATTTACCACCGCAGGGACTTGTTATGTCATGCATAACATATCATAACATGAAAATTTTATAAAACCCCAAGACAAGAACAACAACAACAACAAGTAAAATAGGGCATTGCTCAGTTCATAGCGAATGTGTATGTTTGGGATTGGAGGGTAGCGGTAAACTTGAAGCATGGAATCCACCCTATATACAAGCGTGGTTTAAATGTTAACTTACAAAAGTAAATAAGCTCACCTCTGTTCACAGAATAACGTGGATATAAACCGGTCTCCAAACTGTCAGAAATTTATCCAACCATTGCATATTTACGAGGTAAATATGTGATGCAATTCCGACTCAAAATGAAATTTGCTTAACTTACATATTCTGTAGTCTGTTGTTCCAAGTCTAATGCTGAAAATATCCGGTCACAAATACTTTACAGTAAGTATGGGAATTTCTGCATCCAGAAAACCATCTTTCAAATGAATATTTCAACAATGTAATGTTTAGTTGTGAAAGTGACATCTTAGGTTACGTAAACATGGACCGTCTACTGCATTCTAACCGGTACTGCATCAAACAATGTGACATAACTAGCATTGGATATTCTGTGTTGAAAAATGATTTTGTCTGTGTAAAATGTTCTGTTTATTCGGAAGGACGCTTGTTCTTTGACTTATAGATTGTAAGAAAAGAATAATCTACTTTTAAACGTTAATACTAATTTAGCTTTGTTGGGGACTATTTTTGACGCACAACAAATGAAAGGTGAAACGTCTGTCAGAATGAACAAACGTATTCGTTCTTCTTTCTATCAAAATAATTTCCACTGAACTAAAAAAAAATGTGATAAAAGGAATCTCAAATGGGTAATAATTTCATATTAAATATGAAACTCGTTGAATAATGTCCAGCTTTTGCTTGCCAAGGCTCGCAAAAAGCTGGACATTATTCAATTCGTTTCATAACTTAAAATATTAAACCATTACTCATTTGAGATCCTCTGTTTATCATAACGATATTTCTTTCACATTCATCGATGTGCTTTCGGCACTTGTAGATCAATATACTTCCGACGTCAATGGTTTTACTATATCTGCCAGCTGATGCTCATGCGTTCAGAGAACACGTGACATTTTAGAAACGTTAGAAATTAGCATTCACTGTGAAACGACAAATGATCATTTATATTTGCATAATCTTTTATACTAATGGTTTCATGATCTGCTTTAGTTTACTTTATGAAATAAGTCATGTTTGTTAAATTGTCTATACCTTTGATAAAGAATGCAAACCCAAAGCCCGCTAACTGAAATAAAACGTAATGTGATGTGATCAGATAGAAAAGAATCATCCAAATAACAAACGTAGCAGGAAATCATTAATGTTGCAAGCCTTTATGGGTTGTGTCAAAAGATTATTCTCCTGAAATAGATGGAGTACGCAGAGAAGGTGGAGAAAACAAAATAGGTGAAAGAAAATATTGAAAGATTGAGAAATAAAATGTTTACTGGTTGCTTTGTTGTTGCTGTGTGTTATCTTTTGACTATATTATTACAGTACTGTCATTACAGTATTAACTGCTTACTGTGTGATCAGATCGTATTCGAAAAACGTTCCGACACAATAGAGAAAGAAAAGAGCCTAATGAATGCTACTCAAACATACTCGATGATAAAATTTACAATCGTACATGACTCTACTTTTTGTTTATGATATTTCTGTTTCAACTTTTGAAGATATTTTGTCTATTTTATGTATTTTTGCTGGCTATGGTACACTGTGTATTTGACAAGATAAAACATATACCTTGTTGTTACGATTCTTAAAGATCAAATAATGGGTATGGAATGAAATATTTATACCTAAATCATCCTTCACAGCACCTTCATATTTTGTGAAATGTGCCAACCTTCGGCAGAATTCTCTATATTATACACATTTTCTGTGTCATGTCTAATTTCACGTTGTGTCTCAGTGCATGTAAAATTTTCTTCTTGCTACGTAAATTAATCTTTTGTGTTACTGTGGTATATATTTGTCTAAAGTATTATTTATTGAATAATTTCCAAACATTTCTATTATCAACTTTCAATTTTTTAAAATTCACTTTCAGTTTTCTCCGTTTTTGTTATATACTATATGCGGTATTCTATCTTTTCATCCTTTCATTTTGTCATGCACTACCTTTACATGATGTGCAATAACTGCTACCAAACTTATATATATATATATATATATATATATATATATATATATATATATATATATATATATATATATATATATATATAAGTTTATAGATTTATTTGTTGATTTTCTGAATATAAATGTATATACACTGCATGTCCTTAAGCATTTTGTATTATTTTTTCAACACATTTAAATGGCATTTAAGTATGTTGTTGAACTAAACATGTCAAATATTGAAAACGATTTGAGCTAACGATAGCGTGCACAAAATTGAAAATGAAAACAAATATTTTTAAAGGACTTAAAAAAGTTATTTCATTAGAGCCGAAATACCCACGTAGTGTTGAACTTTCTAGAAAACTGGAGAAACGTTCAAAGGAATTTTAAAAATCAAAAGCTGAACGTCTAAGAAAAGAACAATAATGCTCCAAAATTACATGGAACAACGTAATGGAGGTGAAGCTGTTTTAGATGTCTTGTTCATTTGGTCAAAAGTAAAGTTTCTGTTAAAGCTGATGAGATGACAAAGCTTATATGAAGGAAATCGTTATCGTTTATTACAATCGAAACAGTTTAAGAATAAAAAGGCAAGACTTCGACTGCATATAATCAATTCCCATATATATATTCAAACCTGTTCTAACGGTCATCTTTAGTCAGCAGTCAACTGTTCACAGTGGTCATTCTAATTTTTCCCCCTGCAAATGTTCGATATATATTACCTGCGTGTAACGGTCACCTGCCTTCTGCAGAAATAGACCCGGTTTTCCTACCCAAACAACAGTTTGTCCGTTCCTTAAGCGGTCAATGGAGCGTATCAACAGTGACCGTTGAGTCTATTCAGACAAATTCTTCATTTTATGAGGAAGGCATTGTTTAGGTAAAGGAGAATGATGTCAATCGATGTGCAAACATTTTTCTCGCTTGTATTCGTAACTCCAGTCACTTTGATAATGTGTCTCAAAGGTGTCAGTATGTGTAATTCGAAAGCGATGCAAATTTATAATTAAGCTAGAGGGTCGAATCAGTTCATTTGATTGGTAGCGGGAAAAGTAGTCGTGCTATCGCAGCAGAAATGTACCTAGTGTGACAGGTATATTTCGATATTATCATCTGTTTGCCTGTGAATTAAAGCTATCACTAAAGAAGCAGCTCGTCTTTGAGAAGAGATACGAGTTACAGCTCTTTTCATTCGGGTCGTGGGTAATTCAGTATTTAAAACTTGTTTGTAAGGTGAGACAACGTTCAACGACAAGGGTCAAAGAGGATAACCATCTATGATTTCTTTGATTTTCTATTTGTTTTCGGCTTCTCACACGAGGCGATTGTTTATATTTTTATCCCGGCGGGATGAGCATCAATATTTGTTTTAAAGCTTAACCAGTTAACCAATGAAAGATTCAGTCCTCTTTTCTTACAGTCATATGTAAGCTGTAAGTCAGTATCGAAATTATTGTTTTGTCATGGTGCAGAAAACAAATATAGGTCGGTGATTGTTTCAAGTCCCTAATGATTTAATTATAGGATGGAGTAACGTGCGCAGAATACAGTAATCTTTTACGAAGCCTAATTTGGGAGAGAAACTATTATATATGCCTACCTTATGATTTTGTTGAATAGTGCTTATAAATACAATATTTACAAGACAATAATAATAATAATAATAATAATAATAATAATAATAATAATAATGATAATAATAATAATATTCGGTTCATGGTGGTTGTTCAAATACAGATATGAAAAGGTGGGACCGGCGTACAGAGGTGACATGTGTAAAGCAGCTAGTTTGGCCGTTTCCCATGTTTGCTGATGTCAGTTGTCAATCTGATTAAAAATCAGATTTCCGCTACCCTACGTGAAGATTAGGCAGCCATCGCTTAAAGGTCGTGTTCTGGGGGACCTTGTTATTACCATAGTCGCTAATTTTTTCTGCCAATCAGACGAAGTCTTACTTCTTCGCGTTTGGCAGACTGACCAGTATGACTGAAGAGCATCAATGTATGTGGAACGATTTGATTCACTATCAAATTTACGAAAGCTGCATTTCCATTGGCTAATTCAAAAGTCACCAGAACATGACCTCTAAGCGGTCGCTGTCAGATCTTCACGTAGGACAGTAGAGATCTGATTTTAATCAGATTAGGGTGCTGTTACTGTTTAATAACTAATTAAATAAGGTCATTGATAATATTTAATTACATACAAAATATGTCATATACCTTTTGCGACTTTTGTCTACTATTGCTTCGGCGGGGGGAACACTGAAAAATATGTGTGTTAGTCATTTAGCAACAGCAATGTCAAAAGAACCAAACTGCAAGGATCTACACAAAAGGTTAGTAACATGTGTAAAGCAATATATACAGAAAATTAATCAGCAAAAAACGATAAAAACATTGTATCTATTTTATATGCTTTAATATAATTTTTCTTTCCTTTTTCTGGACAATTGTCTAAAACCAATGAAGTGAAGAAGAGGTTTGAGTAGAACAAAGTGAAACAACAACAACAAGAGAAAACTAGGGGTGTTCCATCTAATTAACCCCCTTTTGTACTTCTCTTACCGGTGTAGGTGTGAAGGATTATGAAATCTAATTCGAGGGGATAAGATCTGCGCCAGGGACAAGGCTTGCCATGTCCCGGACACAACTCATACTCCCCGAGGGTTTTGTTTTATCATATTTACACACTGGGGAAGATTCCTAAATTTTCGGAGAAACATCCGAATAGTTAAACGTGTGTGTACAATGTGCACTTAACTCAATAAATAAAACCTTACATTTACAATGCGCAGGTTACAGTATATGCGTCGATGATCCCAGATTTCATTAAGGAAAAGTGTGAACTTGTTTACCCTAGGATAAGATATATGTATACAGCCCAGGGAAAAACTTGTCCAGTTAAATATAAGTGACAGAAAGATGACGTTGAGTTTAATAAATTTGGACATGGTTGTCAATATCAAGAAGTTAACCGGTGGAGCAGGTGTCAGCCGTTATACAGGACTTGGCTTCTACATTTTAAACAACACCAATTCATGTCCTATAATGTTAGAAGCAGGCGTTGTCAGTGCAAAATCCCAATAAAATGCTTAAAGAAATATCATTTCTGCAAGATTTTTGCAGTTCGTGTAGCACGTTGAGTTTTGAACCAAGTGAGAGTGCCACTTTGAGAACAGCTTGCCGTAAACCAATGCAAAAGTGTGGTTCATGTATGATTTGATTGAGACTGACCAGTGTATGTATGTATGTATGTATGTATGTATGTATGTATGTGGTCTAACAGCATGTCAGAACAACCCAATCTATATAATCCCGATCCTGAGATCAGCAAATTTGATCTAGCTGAACTCCTAAAATTGTGTAACATATTTCTGCCATCCACTTGCAACTTATCCACTCGCTTAATTTATTCCTTCAAATATGTAGACATAATTACAAATAAGTTATCTTAATACGATAATTAAGGCGACACCTTCACAACATAAAGCAACATGGCCATTTATTAAGTCGGCTAAATAATAGGATAGCTTGACCAAGGTCATGTCATTGGCTACAAATGCCATCCGACTTTAACCCTATTGTGAAACTCAACAAAGTGGAAATAACGTTGAAAAAAAAGGAAACATAATTTAAAACATAATTTAAATATCGACATTAAAGTATAATAATAGTTATGAAAAGATGTGGGAAAGAGTCAGTTCTTTAAAGCATTTCAGGCCATAATGTACTTGTTTATTTCAATGCAGAAATATACTGAAATATTATACAGAGATAGTTCACTTAGAAGAAATGGGTCAGCAGCTGTCCACGAAAATTAATTGATTGGCTGTCACGTGCCATTGAGTCGTCGGAGAAGAAAACATTACAGAAAACAAAGACAAGTGAATATAGTACGAATAATTTTGTCCTTTGGAGCATCAGTTCAATATCTTGGTGAATTATTGTGATCCAAATGAGTTTTTTTATGAGTGAAATTTTAACACCTGGTATGCTTCATAATATAGTACCGAATTAAAGTTATCTGTCCTCCTATTTTCTGGCCTCTACAAGTTCTTGAGAAACACCTCAGCAAGTATCAGTCTTTGTCATAAATGTTTAATTATGGAAAGCCATTGTGGAGGAAAAAATAACCGAGACAAAAACATCTCAGTTGCAAATAAGACATGACTGGTCATCAGTGAAAAAAAAAAAAAAATTTGTTTATTGTGGAGAGGGAGAGGGGGTACTGACATTTGTTCTGAATAATTTGAACGTAGACTGCCATTAATTAGCTAATCAATTATGTCTGTAATTAAGTCATCATCGCTTAAATTAATACACATTCAAATAAAGGAATTAACCGACAACCGAAGGAACAAACAGAAGCGGACGCAAAGTGAGAGTAAACATTATGATCTAAAGCGCTTGCGTTTACCGATCACTGCCAACTCACCACTGTCTGTATGGTCTCGGGCTCGACCAATGTTAGTATGTAGAAAGCTTGCTAATAGCTTCCCGTGGGTCGGTGATTATTTTGTCCGGTTCTTCCTCCGACAGTAATGCTGGCCGTCATGTATAGGCTATCATGCACGGAAAATTTGCCTTAAACCTTAGACTCTATATGCCACGACTTCTCTGGCATCAGTATTATACCTGGAAGTCGATGACAGCAATCAAAACTTAGCGGATTACCAAGTACTTTTAAACGAGCCGATTTCGCAAGAAGATACAATTCCTTTTGAATTTTGAACGAGGTGGTGTGGGGTGTGGATGTGGGTGTGGGTGTGGATGTGGCTACATTTCTTGGATTTTTACGCCAGATTCTTTGCGGCTAATTTATGGACAATACATGAAAACACACTACCATCAATACTAGATATGTACACGAAATACTCACTGCGCTAAATGGATAGTAATGAGTACGACTTCAGTGTACAGAAGCCATTCGACGCACTTTATCAACTCTTGATAGAAGCACAACTTGTTTATAGGTAGTTGGATACACCAACTGGAAGGATGCACGTGCCTAGAAAGGTCTTTGGTTCGACGCTTCAAAACAACAGGTGACTAACTATGGCCAAGATATTGTGTCTAAGTGACGAATGAAAGAAAAAAAACATGAACGTTGTGGATTTTAAATGTAAATTTGTTGCACAATGAAAGGACAATTATGCGCTTTGGTTTGTTTTTAATTGTATGTACTATGAAATAAAAACAACACAACAATATCTCTCCCGCATATATCTACCTAAGACAAAGCACGCTTTCAGTGAAGATGGAAAAGTTCCAACTTATAACACTTCTAGTTAAAGATTTACACAGTGTCGTTATAAAATATGCTTCATCAAGACTTCTGGAGAAACCCCAGAATATTCATATCAAAATAGAAGTAAATATACTCGCTCTGTCTATCAAGAGAAAAGACATTTAATCCAGGCTATCCACAACGTCAATGAAAAGGAATCTCTAAGACAGAAGAAAAGAGAGACAAACGTAAAGATGTCAGTTATCATTGTCAAGCAAAATGATTACAAAGTGTTCCAAGAAAGTGAAAAAAGAACACAACGGAAATGTCAGAAGAAGAAGAAACAGAAGAATTCAAATTGTAGCAAAGAAATTTGAAGCAAGACAAGCAGGGAAAACAACAGAAATACTATTCCAGTGAAGAAATTCAAAACAGAAAGACAGTTAAAGAACAAGTAAAGCTGGACTTTTGCAATACGTTTTGAAGTTTCATTGTAATTCTTATTAAAGAAAATATAACAAGAAATGTAAGTTCAGTTATGTCTTGATTTTTTTACTCACTATTGATAAGATCCTCAAAAGTACTTTTAAGGACAAGAATCTTTTCATAACATGCACAGACGTTCAATGCATGATGCACAATTTCGATGTACTTTAGTTCAGCCGTTTTCAAACTCCAACAGGAAATGTTACGACTTAACAGAAACAAAAGACTTAGGTCTCACTGAATAGTTTCGTATTTTCACACCTCCCTAAATTTAAGGTAGAAGGCATGAACGTAATTATCATAAGCCTAGCATTTATAAATTCACACAGAAGCTAAATCTGTAATGTGGTTTAGATTTACTTTGAGTTAGGCTTGAAAATGGGTTGACTTGTTTGGTGACTGCCTGTCACAGTTAGACTAGCACTGGAGATCAAATGCATAACTTGGGCTGCAGATGAACAGCCGACTTGGCTTACGTATTTACGTATGTCTGCTACAGAGGTAAATATCTAAAAATCGAGACGGTTGAGGGGCGATGAAAAGTATGCTAATTTGTTATAGTACTAGTGAACTTTATTCATGCATAAGGCACATAATGATTCTTTAATCTGCCTTGTCACAGGAAAATATTCAAAATAGCTCTTTGCTGTCAAAAATGTATGAAAAAAGAGGGGTTGGTGGCAGTGTTGGTTCAGTATAAAAGCCACCAGTTGTATAAGGAATTAACCTGATTGCTGCAGTTAAAATCTCACATGCATGCTTTCTACAAAAATCATTAGTTTGTTTTTATTTGTATCTTCAGTGTAAAATTATTCTCATTTTCTGCATTAGGTCATTGTCAGATGAAAATTCACCAGATAAACTGTCCAGTGAGACCTTAAGCTTCATGCCAACTTTAAACCTAATGCGGGACATCGGCCGGTTGTCTTCCCAATCGACATATTTAGATGCTACTGCAGGCAAGTATGCCCCTCGTCCGGAACGCTTTAGATTATATTTCACATCGCGGGTCTATTGTTGTGGAGTAAGCGTTTGACATTTGAATAACAAACAGTATGCATTCATGCCTGAAACAATGTGTCGTACCAATCTGTTCGAAGAAAGGGTGGGCATATCTTTCCTAAAAATAAAGATCGTCGGAATGAGCGGATACACTCCATAATGCGTTGCGGAACAGAATTTTAAACGTGGTCAAAATCAAGCAAATTTAACGAAGTCTAAAAGACGACAACGAAACTAGAACGTTATCATGGCAGGTTTATTTACTTCTATTTTAATGATAAAAAGTGTTTTTTATCGTGGTATTTGCATTCTTACAACAGTTATCGTCATGAACATGAAGAAGTTACCACAAATAATAATAATAATAATAATAATAATAATAATAATAATAATAATACGAAGAAGAAGTAGAAGAGCAAAAACAAACATTAACACGTACACTTATGACAACATAATAATAATAATAATAATAATAATAATAATAATAATAATAATAATAATAGAAGTAGTAGAGGTAGTAGAAGTAGTAATGGTAGTAGTGGTAACATTAGTAGAAGTAGTAGTAGAAGTAGTAGTAGTAGATGTAGTAGTTGTAGAAGTAGTAGTAGTAGAAATAGTAGTAGAAGTAGTAGTAGTAGAAATAGTAGTAGAAGTACTAGTTGTATAAGTAGTAGTAGTAGAAATAGTAGAAGTAGAAGTAGTAGTAGTATCACTACTGAAAGGATAATAGAAGCACAGGAACAACAGCAGCTGCAGCAGCAACAACAACAACAACAACAACAATAATAATAATAATAATAATAATAATAATAATAATAAACTATATTTCGTGTAAATTTCAATATCGTCGTGACGGGGGTGTTTATGGGGTGCCTTATTGTTTCAAACGGAACAAAACAATACAAGAATGCAATTACAGTTCGGCCAAATCAATGTCCATAATTTGAAGTGATTTCTGGTTTGTATAATGCATGTATATATAAAACATACTGCAGACAGGAAGATAAATCGACAGTTTTGTTATTTACAACACTTTCAAAACAAAAGAGCATACTCGGTGGTCCTTAGATACAAAAGATTGGATAACATTTATCCAATCTTATATTTCCTTCATATATATGTTCCAACGACTAGCCAGCCGAGTTCACCAAAATATATGGGAAGGTAAATGTGACATTTATCCAATCTTTGGGTTATCTTTAAAGCCCCACCCCAACTCTCTCTCTCTCTCTCTCTCTCTCTCTCTCTCTCTCTCTCTCTCTCTCTCTCTCTCTCTCTCAGCCATTTTATCTTGCTTTTTATTGTATCCACTTTGTCCTACATACATGTATTCTGAATGGTTCACTACGGGACTTCAACTTTAGAAACCATATTTCTGTGTGTAAAGCAAATAAGCTATCCACTGATGAAAGTTATCAAAATAAGGAAATTACTATAAAGTCTGATCGCATCTGGAGTACATGTATATAAACGCGCCAACCTAACTTCTCTTGCCTACATCAATCGGTGAGGGCATGTAGGACACACGGTACTAATTACATGGAAAAATGGGAACCAGTCTGGAAATGGGTGAACATAAAATACAGTATATATGGGTTTGGCTGGCTAGGATTGGTTAATAATGTAAGTTATGTTTTAGGAAAAAGAATCTTTTGAGAGCTTATCCTTGTTGTAAGTGAAAAAAATAGAGACATTGTCTTATTGATGGAATGTCAGTCCTTTAACTGTGTTGAGTTTGGAACACTCATTACGAAAATTAGCACCTGACTCTTTGGTGCGGAATTGAAAGCACGTGTTTCAAACACGTGCAGGTCCAGAAAATGCCGTGGCTCATATCCTTTCCTGTACACAGAAGCTGACATCCAGGTTTCATCTGTACTGATAAATATAAATTTGATCATGAGCACTCAGAACTTTTAAGTTGTTGAATTTTTGATATCATGGTGTTTGCATAGGTTTACTATGGAACTGAATTAGTACCGTGAGTCCTAAAGATTTGGTCCTGCCTGTACGCACTTATGTCCCTTTGGTATTAGTTTCTTGTTTTAGTGGACACGTATTTTGTATCTAAATACCATACAGTATGCATGAAAGAATTTTTTGTATTATTCATTATTAAAACATTTATTAATTCCAGTTTCTTGAGGATTTTTGAAAATGATGGTGATGGAGATCGTTTACAGCAAGTACTTTTTAAAATTTCTTTTCGTTTAATTTTTTATAAGATAGTTACTATCATAAGGAGTGCAAATGTACACATCTTCACATGCAAACATGCAGAAAAAATGTTTTGATGCAATGGATCGTAGCTACGGAAAAGAATTTCGTCTGCTGGATTAAATTTTTCTGCATCTTAATTTATCTCTTTACTAACATCAAAAGATTGCTACGTGGCCTCTCACGCGAAAGGCTGGACGCACTGTGTTCTATATCACACTGGATGGAATACCTCTCTAAATATCAGCACTTCCTGACCTTGACATACCGTGTATAAATCGATAATTTTTCTGCCGTCACTTTTGACGGAATCTCAGCATCATGGTAACTTGTTTATATTTTTCGGGTTAATCAACAACGTAAAACACATAATTACGCTTGTGAATTTTAACAAGTTATTCACTTTGAAGAACGCATAAAATTGTTTAAAATAGCTTTATTTGAGAAAGATCTACCATACTGTATATATTGGAATGTCAGTATCAGTGGCGTACTAAGGGGGGTTCAAGGGAAGGGGGGCGCGTTCCGCCCCGGCTAACAGCCAGAAAGGGGTGTGGGGGTGTGCCATCGGAAGAGTTGAAATACCACTACAAGTTTTCAAACCAAATGAAAAATTTGCCAGAGTATAAGTTATTTCCAACTTGCTTATGACAGCACTGTGCTGTTTAAAAATCTACTTGCAAACATATTACTATATATTTTTCTGTGTGTTTACATTTTTAAATTATTTTTGGGGAGTGCCAAAGAAAGGATCCGCACCGGGTGCCAAATACTTTAGGAACGACCCTGGTCAGGAAGCATCTCAATATTCCCCTCTCTCTCTCCGACTCTCGCTCTTCATAAACGTACTGAAGAAAAAACTTTGCACTTAAACCTGTCTAGTACTTGCCGTAAACTTAACGTCAAAATGTAAGAGAAACTTTCAAGAAATGTATGTAATTCTCGCTAGTGAAACACCCGTACTCACGTACGAAAGTCGCACGTAAGAACCGAAAATAATAGGCAACCATTGGATTGTGAAACGGTCCCCTGGATAGTGGATGACCGAATATTGATCACTATACACGGTCCGCTTGACATTTGAGGTCAACAACTTCTAACAGTGTAACAGTGTAGCCTCGATGTTTAATACCCGTCAGAGGTCATACCGTCCAGTTCGAGGTTTACAACTTTTAACAATGTCATCTTCGCTAGCCATGGTTCCGATATGTTAACCATATTTACACCTTGGTGGATCGATCAGATATTTCGATATGTCGGGTCTATGAACTTCATTAGATGCGGCAGCAGGCCACCGCATTAAATCAAAATAAAATTGTTCAAATGTTAACATTATTTCTACACGATCGCGACAAGGGGAGAACACAGCCGGAATGGACTCATAAATAAGCAATTTTCCACTGCCGGTCCATGTTTGTACAAATACATCCTTTCCCTCAAATAGACATGTAATGGCTTCTCTCTTTACGTAATCATACTTTCGATGTTGATCTTACAAAGTATTCTTTTGAAGTCAAGTGCCTCCACAGTTTTAGATCGATCTACAGTACTCCGCTGTACACGCTGTGGGTTAGTTGGTATTACATACTAAGGGATGCAACTCTTGAAATGCAATAGATGCCGCTTGGACCAAGCACTGAAATATCTGATCAATCCGCCATGGTGTGGATAGGGTTAGCACACCGGAACCATAGCTAGCAAAGATGCTAACAATGTAGGCATGGTGCTCTCCACACATAAATGTCACGAAACGTATGACGTAATACGGCAATTCATTTCGAGTGTAGTCCGACGCATACTGATACACTCTTAAGGAATAGTTATATCAAAATGTCAACCTAATGTTAATTTCCTGGCATTGGTTATAAATGTTTGGCTCTTTTTAACATCGGCTGCGTTAGCGTCTAAATTGGCTCCCATTACGACTAGTGAGTGTTGCACAAAAGACAAATACACCAATTAAAGAACTACAGCATTAACATTCCTTTTGTTGCTTGGATCACATGCCATTTAACTGAAGGCTCAAAACTTTGTAAATACAGTCGAACCTGTAAACAAATGAATGGATGAAAGCCATTTGTTGTTTATTGTATGACTGAAAACAAAACGTAATTTTAAAGGTTTTCATTTTTAAGTCACTGAATTAAAATCAAATGGAAAAATACAAACAATAGATTTCCTCGAATTTCTGATGTTTTAGGATCATAGTTACAGCGGTCAGTGCAAGTCACATTTTCTTATGTTGTAGTAAAAATAAAAAGTTTTCAGTGACATATATGGCAAAAAGCAACAACTTCAACAACCGTTTCGCTGATCCAGGTGTCTCGCATACCACTGTGCGAGAGGTATAAATGATCTACCTTAGAAAAACTTGAATGCATCGCTATGCCTCACAGCTTTGACGTTGACGGCGCCGTTGCTGTCGCTGCCTTAATCGCAACATGCTTACGGATGCAGTTGAGACAAAATTAAAAAGAAGCATCCAAACCTTTGTGAGTTTTCATTGTTAGCAAATTATAATAAAATCAAAGTTTTTGAAACGGTCAATTCAGGTACAAAAGTAAAACTAACGGACTGAAACAACTATTTATTTGCAAAACCTGGCGAAAGACACACACACACGTACATACACACACACAAACCAAGGTACCAGCCTGAGGTACTCTGATTCATGCCATAATCAATAAATCAATCAATCAGTCTATCTATCTATCTATCTATCTATCTATCTATCTATCTTATAGTCTAATGTAGACGTTTATAATATATTGATTTATTTTGCAACATTATATCCTCATTTGGGAGGTAATGCAAGTGGCGAAGACAGAAGGCATAATATACATTAACACTGATTTGGTCAAGTTTTCCTGTTATTAAATCGAAATAAAAAAATTATTTAGAAAAACGGTTATTCTTCTCTGTGTTTTACTTTTATTTCCGGTTTTAAGATGGCTTAATTGAGGTTATGTTGGCATATTTATACGAATGATTTAAATGCTAAATAAATAAATGAATAAATCACCTAATTTAAGTGCTCAAGTGACAAGTTGATGGCAGAAACATGTCATCATAGCCTCGCCTTTTGGACGTTGATACATATGACAAGAATATGCCCCGTTGTCAGTGGACACTTGCACGATACGCATTCCACTAGAGGTTCACCCCTTGTGAGGTATGTATATGGTCTGGTATATGGGTCCTATACGTACGTGAATGGGGTGGGTGGGGTGGTAATGAAATAGCTCGTCTGCAGCTATCTGGTACGAAGCTCGCATTCAAGCTGAAAGACGAATGTAGAGAGGATATGTACGTTTTCGTAGGATATAACGAACTATTTCACGTGTGGCTGGAAGAATTGTGTTATCAAGAGTGAAGTAAAGAGTCATACCTGCTCCAACAACGTATATTTTCATTTTATTACATATTTTGTCTTTGAAAGCAGAAAGTGTCGATTTACATAGATTTTTTTAAGGGGGGGGGGCCTGTTAAAATTATACACGCATCCAGTTAACACAATAAACGATATCATAGCGATAACAAGAAGTTTGAAATTTTACAACACATTAGGACACAACCTCTATGTACACTTCTTTCCTACATCTTAAGTTTCAAATTGAATCTTTTGTCCAGTTCAGTTTTGCTTTCGTTAATGCATTTCTTCCGCTGATTGATACAATGAGAGAGAGAGAGAGAGAGAGAGAGAGAGAGAGAGAGAGAGAGAAAAGAAGAAGAAGAAGAAGTAGTAAAGCATTATTTAAACATGGAAATATATCATATCTAGTAGCAGATACAAATCCGAAATGGAAAAGATAATAGTTACATTGGTGATATTGGCATAGCAGGGATGTAAATTTTCCCACACGCATACATTTCAATGTTCCATTAACAAATACATAATACAAAAGCAGTTCCTATACTTTAAACGACGTACGGTGTTTTAAATCTATCTAAATTATTCAAATTACACAGAAAAGATATGTCACCCAGTCCTTCCTGCTTCTTAACGTAATAAAGAGATGCATAATACAGCATGCTGACTAATTAATTAATTAATTATTGTTGACGCTTTGTTGTCGCGAAGTTGTCATTTCAGTTGTGTAATACAAAACATAATACATAAAATTATTTGCGAATTAGATAGCATATGTGATATTTTTTTTCAAAAAATGCAAAATGTTAATTATGATATATTAAGAATAGCACTGTACATAAGGACTGCAAGCTTTCTAGATGAAGTAAGTCATACAGTAAATAAAATATAACTGAATTTGAAGAAAATCTATATATCACTAAAGAAAATATATGCAAAATGTACTGACAGTTACTGAAGTGTATACGGAGATGTTATTGTGTTCCCATCATCTCCCGCCACCATATTACTGACATGCAAAGTTTAATAAATTTGATGAGGACGAAAAGCGGTAATGGCCTCGCTTTGCACTTCTAATGTCCTACGCATGACCCCTGATTCCGTCACATGCAAAAGATTATTTGCTATCAATCATAAGTTTGGTCGCGTCTTTCGCCTCCAATACCGTTTTCTTGCAAACAGCAGAGTCCGACAAGAAAATAAATAGTATGCTGTTACAATTTTCTTTTTAATTCAACGTAAAATAACAGATTTTAGTAAAGTGTTTAGCAGAACAAGGCTAATAGCCCTACTGTAACCTTTTGGCCTATTGTAGTTGATTCAGAAAGTCTGTATCAATCTTGTATGGATTCTCAGTGCCGGATTAAACCCTGTGGAGGCCCCCTAGGCAGTCGAAATCTCGGGGGGCCCCCCTCGCAAGCTTGATTGTAATTTTCTTTCAAGATCAAATCAATTCAATATTATTTTGATCCGTTGTCGCGGGGCCCCTAAAAGGCGTAGGACCCATAGGCCGGTGCCTACTCTGCCTATTTGGTAATCAGGCACTGTGGATTCTCATTTACTTTTTTTTTTAAATATGTTTTTGCATCATTTCTAATCCGTCTCATTACTATTCTATTACTGTTTCCTACCAAGTCTCTGGGGTTTTTTTCTTTTTCTTTTTCGTTTGTTTGTGACCTAAAATTTAATATGGCGTAAAAACAATATATTTCATGACTCTATAAATATCTGTATGTTAAACGGGAGGATTCGAGAGGTAAAAGTGACACCTTGTAAACTGAAATGAACTTTATCTAACCATACCACCCCATCTCTGTTTTATTTGAAGCATTAAATCACTTGGTAGCTTTCATATAACAATAAAATTGAGACAAACCATTTATTTCCGATTTTAGAAGCATCTTTTCATGTCCGCCTGCTGCTTGAAAGAATCATTACCAAAATGTCATAGAGGGGAGTTGTGTAGACAGTTATATCCGTGAAAAAAAATATATATTGATGGGAAAACGGAAATAAAAAGATGAGCTAATCATGCAAATTCCCAACGTGGAATTAATTCAAAGGAACTAAATATGCACCCACCCACCCCAATTAAACACTGTTTATATTTAATCCGAAATGCTCGAACTAATTACCACCGGAAATGAATTCAAGCCGTGATACAAATCATTGTACTATTTTCCTTCCCGGAAAATTATACAACGTAAGCGATCACTATAGAGTTTATAATATAAATAAAATCTAGCTTTAATCTTTGTGTTTATGATAAATCGACAAAAGCGGATGGACGTCTGGGAATAAAAGGCACTTATTTTCCAGTTATTTTGTTATGTCAATGAACAAACTCATCAACAGAATATACTAATTATGTCAGCAATAATTGATCCATACATTTCCCATAAAACTTGTATGGAACAAGCCTCTTACATCCGTCTATTCGAGAAAAAAAAATTAAATGCAAAGTATCTTTCTCACAACATTATTGAAATAGAAAAATTAAAATAAATCAAGAACATTTTGAAATTCAATGAGCTCAGCTGAAAATTAGCCCACACTTTTGTACAAAACAAGATCGACCAGAAGGCGTTAAGATTTGCATGTCTTTGTCTGATACTGGTACAAAAGGTTCATCTAACTGACCGAGCACAGACCATGAATAACATGTACGACGTACCTTGCTAGCCCAACTGGCCGATTTATTGGGTATTACCCGTTCATTATACCATTACGTCACTTCCGCATTCTACCAAACAGATACACCTATTTAGTCTTCCGGTGCATTTGAAAAATGAACTGCTCGGTTTGTATCTCTTTCAATAAATTAATGATTCAGATGAAGAAAAAATGCATATGTAAATTTTGCTGTTATGAACAAAACTACAAAGCAACGCAAATAGCTTGATGACATTTATTCCTAAAAGTTCCTGAGATTAATTGTGAGAATTCTGATGACTAATGCATTTACGTTTTGTTTTTTTTTTAGACGGGACGCAACGATACATAAGACATAAGATCCCGTTTTAACAAAGTGGTTTTTCCCCAGCATTCTTACCCTATCTAAATCTGAAGACAAAAATGCTAGTACCGTAATGTCAAAGTCAAACAACCTCCACCACAGCACACTCCCCCTCCTCAAAAGATATAGTACTTAGAATATATTTGCGTCATCAAAATCTGGCATGACTGTAGAGAAAGTCCTGAAGGTTCAGTGATTTTAATTCTAACTACGATCTACTTTTAATTTTATTCTAATATCTATGTTGCAAAAACATTAGAAAGTTCAGCTGAAGTTGATTGCACAAGAAAATTTGAAGAATACAGAGCAAGAATAAAACAAAATGCGTGTGAGCATTGCCATATTTAGAGCAGAAAATAGAAAAATGAAATTGTCACAAGGTTCTATATCAAACGCGTTGCAAAATTCATTTTCAACGTAAATAATATTTTTATTTTCTTCTGTTGAATATTTTCTGAAGAAAATGTATTGAACACTCATCGTAGAACTTTTAAGATACATGTGAGAGACTGCTTCTCATTGGATGGCACAACGTCACATAATATGTGATCTTTTTTTAATTTCGCATGGTCATTCTTTTTCCCGCATTGTCCATTTCGGAATATCATTGTCTCTTTTCTATGAGAGTCGAATAACTCCAAATCTTTGAAAGCGATCCCTTGGTAATTGTAATGATACTTCCTAAATTGGCATGTTTTGACGGACGAAAATACGGCTAGATGTCCGAAGACTCCTGTAACATGAAAGGTCTTGAAAATAACAATCAACGACATTTCAACAATCAATGAAATTATATGAATATTTAATTTTTAATTTGTAATTTTTAATGCTATTCCTGTAACTTTGTAATAAAAACTTTTAAAGAAATCAGTTCGGTTTCATCTGGCTGCAACTACTGCCTACGTTGCCGACAGTGATGACACGTCATCTATTCGTTTTGACGATATGAAGTTATTATGACGAAATAACAACCAGGAGTTCAAGACAGATTCCATTATTTATATCCAAGCTTTTCATCTAGCATGCGACGGAAAAGATAAAGGACGTCCCCACTGCGCATGGTCAAGACGTTCTTTGCTTTATGTGACGTCATAAGGTTACGCTCTTTAAGTCATGCAGTTGAAATGGCATTCTTACTGTTTTAAACCAAATTAAACTGCATATCGTTTCAATGACTCATGTAATAAAACAATTACAAATCCATATTTATGTGAATGTGACGTTTAATAAACCAGTGTGTGTGTGTGTGTGTGTGTGTGTGTGTGTGTGTGTGTGTGTGATTTCGATTTTTAACGTTGCTTTAACAATTTTTCACTTATATAGATACGATGTCTACAATGTGGCAGTTTATAGTGATGTTTAGCGTTGAGGCAATCATGCCGCAGACATGTAGCATCCAGTCACATTATCCGACACTAGGCCGACCAGTCCTAACACTAACCACTTAACGCTGAGCGCCAAGCGAGGCAGCTGCTACTACCCTTTTTATAAGTCTTTAGTATGATTCGGCCGGAGTTTGGACCCACGACATCTCGCATTGGAGAGCTCTAACGACTTAGGCCACCGGAGCGGTAAATAATAGACCAGTAAACCTATCGCCTATCATGCTGACGCAAATCTATTTAAGCAAACATTCATCGATATTTATTCAATTTTATTCAGAATAAAATAGTTCGACTTGTGTTTAACAAATAAGACATAAATTGAGTAAAATAATATCCAGTGAAATCCGATCATTCGGTACGGCATTCAGTACTCTTTTGAAAGAGAGGAAATAATTTGCATTTATATATGTCTTTTGAGATGCATATTGTTAAATCCTAATCGATTTTGATACAACCAATCAACTCAGATAACAGTTTTCAGAATCCAATACAGTGATTGCATGCGCAAAATTAAATATTAGCACTGACTGATTCGATGGCGTTCTTGCACATTCAAACTTCAACAGGTAAGCTACACGTTTTTGCTTTATTTACTATTTCATAAAAAATAGAAAAAGAAGCTACATTCGATTTTATACAACGAATATATGACATTTACTATAATTGTATCAGTCACAAATTTACATATAATCGGAATATCTTGGATACAAATGCCAAGCACTCTAAATATTTATATGTCAATGTATAGAACAAGGTGACATTCTTTACAAGATGGCTGCACCATCAATGCGGCCTTTTAGTGCGATCACAGCTGTATCTGTGGATCATTTCTTTATATTTTAATCTCTACCTTTCAGTGGCTAAAGATGATCTTTATTCGTCAGATAGTAGTTGCATCCAATTTGAACAAAATACTTAATAACCAAAATTACATCCTTTGAGTTTTAAACACCGTAAATACTCACGTATAAACATTTTTTTATTCCAGTGACCGCGGAAAAAATTGAGACAAACGATAACCTTGAATTACATGAAGAGTGGAAGCCTTCAATATAAATGTATATTGCTTAGAAAATTCGTGTGGAATGGTTCTTTCTCTTTAAACAGTGTACAAATTACTTTAGCAAGGTCCGTTGACTTCCAAGGACGATGGCCTAAAAAGAAGTTAAGGTCATCAGTGTCCAAATACTGGATTACGTGGATGGCATGCGCCTCTGTCTGTGTAACATCAAACTTCATTTATCTTCATGGACTCATTGAAGATGTTGTTTTGGTATACTTTGGAAAGTGTATTCATTGCTGTTCAGATTATCACAGAGACCATAACGAATACTGTTTACACCACGAATAATGTTTCCACCAAGAATAAGGGCTCATTTATGGATACTGTCTCCACCATGAATGCATCCTTTCCATTGGAGATATCCACCGATTTATCAGAAAATATTTCTGAACGCAAGAATTTATCAGACAATAATTCTTTTATTCAGGAGGGAGCAATTGCCAATGCTCTTGATTTATATGTTCCCCCAGTGTTGATATTTCTAGGAGCCGTATGTAACATACTGGTCATTGTCATCATGAAATCCACCTATTTTCACAACGTATCAACATCGTTATATATAAGTGTCAATGCACTGGTCGATTTTGGAAGCCTAGTTTTTGTTCTTCCTCCTCACTGGATACACGTGAATTTTCCTTGGATTATTTCACGGGGACCTAATGCAGATATCATGTGCAAAGTATTAAACTTTCTAGGATGGTATACAAGTGATTATGGAATAATTCTGACTGTTGCCATGACAATAGAACGTGCAATTGCCATGAGGTTTCCACTGAAGGCAGCATCATGGTGCACTCTACGGAAGGCCAAACGTGTCATAATTGGTCTAAGTATAGTCATCATGTTGAAGGATTTCCACTTCGCAATTATGTCAATACTGGTTGACGAAAATGTACACGATCGACTATGTGACAACGATATTTCAGATTCGACTTACTTGTATTTTGTGGATAATGTTTGGCCTCATCTTCATAAAGTCTTTTTGGGCATTTCCTTTACTTTAATCATCATCAGTAACATCATTATCGTTCGATCCGTAAGGGAATCTGATCGCCTCAGCATGCTGAGCTCAAACGAAGACCCACCAAACGGACTTTCAGTTAGAAGAGTCAGTTCTCGAGGTAGACAACTGGCGATAATGATGATATCTGACTCCGTTACGATTGTCGTCTGCACGCTACCATTTGCTATCATTACAACACTGGAAGCAAGCATTGAACTTTTCCAAAATACTCCACAAGAAAAACCTATTGGACATATTTTGTTCTCCATTTCT